>BSQZ01000083.1:1433067-1673067 GCA_033239005.1 Lamellibrachia satsuma | reverse complement strand
AAAGACGTATTCTCTGGTCTTGGCTGCTACCCTGGCAAATACCACATCGAATTGAACCCAAGAGCGCAACCTGTCATCGACCTTCCAAGATGGGTGCCGCAGGCTCTGTACGAACATCTACGAGAGAAGTTGAAGAAGTTAGAAGCACACGGCGTCATCATCGCAGTCGACGAACCAACCGACTGGGTGAATAGCCTCGTCATAACGGAGAAGCGGGACGGGTCTCTTCGTCTGTTGTTAGATCCAAAACACACGAATAAGAACATTCGCAAAGTACGCGGTTGGGCGGTGCATGATTATTCACCATTCTCGACCAGAATGACTTGTACTGGCAGGTGGAGTTGGACGAAGACAGCTCATTGCTATGCTGCTTCAACACCCCATTCGGGCGATATCGTTTTGTTCGAATGCCATTCGGAATCACCAGTGCTAGCGAAATGTTGCAGAAGTGGACGTATAAACGTTTGGTGACATTTCTAATGTTCATATCGTTTCAGATGACATGCTAATTGCAGCGAGACCGAGGTAGAGCATGACAGCACTCTAAGGAAAGTCATGGAGCGTGCTCGTGGCCGAAGTGTCAAGTTCAACATGAAGAAAACGCAGTTGAAGAAATTCGAAGTCTTCTACATGGGGACGATGATCTCAGCTGACGGCATGCGACCCAATGATGCGAAAATAAAAGCGATCGTGAGTATGCCAGAACCCACAAACAAAGATGGAGTTCGACGTCTCATAGGCATGCTGAACAATCTGTCGCCATTTATACCGAACAAAGCCGCGATCATCAGACCACTATGTGCACTACCCAAGGACAGTGTACCGTGGGTATGGTTGCCTGAGCATAAGGCTGCCATGAACAAAGTGAAACTGATTCTCAGCGAGAAACCGGTACTCAAATTGTACGATCCAGAGCTACCAGTCACGACACAAGCAGACTCTTCGTCTAAGGGTCTAGATGCATGCTTGCTGTAAAACTCTCAGCCAGTCGCGCACGCATCTCGCGCCTTAACGGACACTGAAAGTAGATACGCACAAATTGAAAAGGAACTGTTATGTATCGTGTTTGCAGCAGAAAGGTTCCACCAGTACATATATGGGCGCGACGTGGAGATGCAGAGCGATCGTAAACCGTTGGAGACGATCACGAGAAAGCTGCTACACAATGCGTCACCGCGTCTTCAACTGATGATGCTCCGACTACTGCGGTACAATCTGTCTAATCGATACGTACAAGGGTCTAAAATGTACATTGCTGACACCCTGTCACGTGCATTCTTGTCAACAGACGAAGCCAGAGCACAACATGGAGATGAGAATACACTCCGTCTCTAAGTACTTCCCAGCTAAGCCACAGAAGCTTCAAGCAGTGAAGGATGCGTCACTGAACGAAGACGTGCAGAACCAGATCAGGCGATACGTCATGCATGGCTGGCAGAAATACAAAGACAACGCGTCTCCACAACTACATGCATATTGGGGAATCCGAGATGAGATCCACTGTGAGGATGATTTGCTCTTCGGGGGTGAGAAACCGGTAGTGCCCAACGCAATGAGAGGCGATATGTTGTTAAGGTTACACGAAGGTCACCTGTGCAGAGAAAAGTGTCGCGCTAGGGCTCGTGAGATCATCTACTGGCCCAACATGTCTGCTGACATCGAGGAAACAGTGGCCCAGTGTGCAACTTGTGCAACATTCAGGAGGCAGAACAACAAACAACGGATGGTCCCTCATGAGATACCCGATCGACCTTGGGCACAGGTCGACGCAGATATCTTCTCGTTCAATGAACACAATTACTTAGTAGTCGTTGATTACTTCTCAAAATTTCCAGAGGTAGAACAACTCACTTGCAAAACTGCAAATGGCGTCGTCTCTGTACTAAGGCAAATCTTCGCACGACACGGAATACCAGAAACGATGATATGTGACAACATGCCGTTCCTGATTCACGTGATGGCCGGCTTTGCTACTGAGATGGGATTCGAGATCGTCACCAGCAGTCCGAGGTACGCGCAGTCCAACGGCCAGAGCGAGAAGTTTGTGGGCATCGTGAAAGCGCACGAGGAAGGACGCGACTTCTGGATGTCTCTCCTGCGATACCGGAACACTCCAATCACAGGGGCGGCGTACTCGCCTGCTCAACTGTTAATGAGTCGGCAACTGAGAGACAAAATGCCGAGTACTTCGAGCACACTGCAACCAGCCGTAGTTACCGATGGCAGATCAATCATGAGGCGACGACAAACGAGTCAAAAAGCACTTCTACGACCGGGGCACGACGACACGCGCATCACATCGAATTGGAAACAATGTACGCGTGCGCCTACACAACACTTGAGACCGCGCCATCGCCACTGGTGGCAGCTACCGGCGAAATGAGAGGGTTCTCAACAAGTCGAGAATGTCACACACGTCATGCCTCCGGAGTCGTGGAGCGTGACGACAGTGATGACGACATACGAACGGCCGAGCCTCGACGAGCGGTCGACAGTCCAACGGACAGTCCTGCTATCATGCGATCACCACTAGCTGCCGAGCCAGGTACCCAACCACTCGTCGCAAGTGAACTTTCTCATTTTCTAACCCAGCCGAGGCGAGGCTCCCGCTTGAAGTCAAAGCCACGATGGCAGCAGAATTTTGAGATGGGCGTTAAGTAAATTCTTCAACAATGTTATTGATCAGAATTTGGACTTCAACATGTTATAATTAGTGTTAGTAGTTACAGATAAGTTTGTCTTGCAGTAGTGTTTATGCCCATATTTGACTTTGGCATTTAAAAGGCTGTAACGCTCTTGTACTTTTAAACAATGGGTTTAATCATAATACCGACATACAAGGTAGGATCGTTTCTAGCGTGGTTCTCATGTCAACAAGCCCCGTAGCCCACGGGGTGCAAAACCCCGGTAGTGTCATTCGAAATGTTTTGGTATATACCAGCGGCGTATTCGGCCCAGCGGGGACGTCCACGGGCGGCACGACCGCATCACCAGGATTAGCAGGGACGTCGGTATCATCAGGCTCGTCGTCGGCCACTGGCGGAACTACACGCGGCACGCCCTGGAGATATCTTCGATTTCGGCGATATCTGATGTCTGCACCAGTTTCCACAACATATGACTGGTTCCGCGGGTCACTTTTGACCACAGTGCTCGATGTCGACCACTGTTTCTCCCCATCGAGTTTCATCAGCACTGGATCGCCGTTTTGTATCGGCGGTAGTTTGCGTACGCCGTGTCTTCGGTCGCAGTATCGCTTATATGCCGTTTTGGCATGTCGATTAGAATTGCGGATGTCCACATCTCGGTGGCGGCGTGGTGACAATTGTTGTCTGACGACAGGCAATCGAGTGGCTAGTTGACGACCCATTAGTGCCACTGCAGGTGGTACATTGATTGCACTGTGAGGCGACGCATGATAGTTCAGTAGACCTATCTCAGGGTCATCGAGGTCTAACAATCGTTTCGCGGTCTGCACAGCTCGTTCTGCCATACCATTCTCTTGTGGAGAATACGGGTTTGTGGTTTGTTGGATGAAGCACCACGATTTCGCGAATTTCCTGAATTCGTCCAAGACGAATTGTCTTCCATTGTCCGATATAACAACATCTGGTATACCGTGAGTAGTAAACACGGGCTTAAGGCGAGTAATTGCACAGTCAAACGTTAGACTGGTTAACTGTTTGATCTCGATCCAACGCGAGTAGTAATTGATGATCACGAGATAGTCCTTTCGCTTATATTGGACGATATCCATGGCGATCTTCTCCCATGATCTTCCGGGTAGTTCGACGGGACGAAGTGGCTGCTCTCTCTGTGTCGATCGGTTACGTCTACATGTGTCACACTGATCGATGAACATTTTGATGTCGCGACTAATTCCGGGCCATTGCTGCTCGTTCACGACATTTTGAAATGCTTTGATGTGACTCGTGAAGTCGTCGCAATGTGTCGTCGCGCATCTTTGGAGGCATTACAATTTGAAGTTTATATACAATGACTCCGTCAGTCACTGAGAGTGATGCTCTCGCTCTATAGTATTCTCCTACAGATTGTGGAACGTAACTGTTGTGACTAGGCCATCCGTTCACTATGAAGTGAGCGATCAATTTCATTACTGGGTCTGTCGAGGTTTCAATCCTGATATCTGTAAGACGGTCTTCAATCTCAGGCTAGTTCTGTTGTACGACCTCGACGTGAGCTGCTATACCGTCTGAGAGCTCGACATCGTCAATTCGAAGCTCACATGTCTCTAGCGGCTTTCTGGAAAGGGCATCGGCAATCACGAGGGCCTTTCCGGGAACGTATTCAACAATCGGGTTGAAACGCATGGCCATCATGAGCAATCGCTGACAGCGGAGTGGTGCGTCGTCTATGCGTTTTGTATTCATGAATGGAACCAGTGGTCGATGGTCGGTGAGTAGCTTGAATTCGCTCAGTCCGACCAGATATCTAGAGAATCTCTCACACGCCCAGACCCCTGCCAGACATTCTTTTTCGGTTTGAGCGTATCGCTGTTCAGCATTCGTTAGCGTTCGTGATGCAAAGGCGATTGGCTTTAGAACACCCTCGGCCAACTGCATCAACACCGCGCCGATTCCGAAGCTGCTTGCATCTGCGCTCACTACCGTCGGCTTGGTTGAGTCATAGTACGACAACGTCGGTGTAGTCGCTAGCAGTTCTTTCGTCTTATCAAACGAATCTTGCTGTGTATGGTCTCACGACCATGTGACATCTGGCTTTAGTAGGTATGTCATTGGTTTAGCACCGACGACATATCATACACAAACTTGCCCAGATACTGGAACATACACAACACCATTTTCAGTTCGATGACATTGTTCGGACGTGACAGTTTCAGTAGAGCTTTGACTCTGTCCGGGTTAGGCTTGATGCCGTCACCGCCGATAAGGTGACCAAAATATGCCAATTCGGTTTGTCGGAAGACGCATTTTCTAGGGTTGAGTTTCACGCCCGAGTCATTGATGATCCTGATCACAGAATCGAGGCGAGCGTCGTGTTCTTCGATGCTACGTCCATGGACCAGGATGTCGTCCATTATGACTTCCACTCCATTCATGCCGTCGAGCAGTGCCGACATTTTCCGCTGAAATATCTCACGGGCTGAAGAAATTCCAAATGGAAGTGTGCAAAATGCATATCGTCCGTATGGTGTGATAAATGTCGTCAATAGTTGGCTCTCTTCATCAATCGAAATCTGCCAGAAACCACTAACGGCGTCTAAAGTTGAGAACACTTTCGAATCGGCGAGTTTAGGCGATATATCTTCCAGCGAGGGAAGCATAAAATGTTCGCGTCGAACTGCCGTATTGAGTTGTTTCAAGTCGACACAGATACGCACTGCTCCAGTTTTCTTGATCACCGGAACCATCGCTGAACACCAGTCAGTAGGTTCCGTCACAGCTCTTATCACTCCTGACGTAACCACGCGGTCGAGTTCTGCTTTAACGGCGCCCATCAGAGGAAAGGGGACGCGTCTTGCAGTTGTTAGGCAAAGAGGTTGGGCCCCAGCCTTCAGCTTTATCGCAACGGTCTTCATGAGGCCAATTCCGGTATCAGTGTCCGATGCGTTAATTTGTTCCAGACGACAGACGAGCTCGATGTCAGTAGCGACATCTCTTGACAGTAGGTTTATCGCGTTCTGGCCTTTGATGACGATAATGTTGAAGCGATAAACTGTGTTCTTGTGTTTCGTTATTGCCAAAAATTGACCGCACGCCTTTAACTGTCCGCCGACACGGACGGCTGTCGGTTCTAGTCTCGGTTTGTCTTTCATCGCCAGCCATGTTTTCTTCGTTATTATCGTGACGTCAGCGCCAGTGTCGATTTTGAAGCGAAGTCGTGTTCGCTTCACCTTCAGAGTTACAAACCAGGCATCTTTTTTATATGTGCAGTCGATGACGCTGAGAAACGCTTTCGATTCATCACTTTCGACAAACGGTTTTGTTTTGTCACTTTCGACTTCGCCAATAAACGGTTGTTTCGTAACTTTTGACTTTTCCGAGATACGGTTTTGTTTCGTCACTTTCGACTTCGTACGCTGTGCGAGGTTCAAAGTTCATTTTACGCTTCGATCTACACACAGATGCGAAGTTGCATTTGTTACACTTTTGTCCCAAAGCAGGACACTTCCCTTCGCGTCCGTGTTGGGCATATCCACAGCGTTCACACTTTTGAGTTGTGTGTCTTAGCGTCGAGTACGTACTGCGTTTGTTTTTTTTCCGTACCGGCCAGCTACCCTCGGAACCACTCTCGCTTCGGCGACATTTTCATGCAGCTGTTCTCGCATTTGCGATTTAAATTGTTCGTCTTGGCGGGCGATCATTACTGCTTTCTCCATACTAAGGTCTGTGATCAACTGCAGTTTCTGTTTAACTGACGGATCTTTAATGCCCATAACAAAACGGTCTCGAATCATTTCATTTGCATCAGTGTACTCACAGTGTATCGCCAGAGGCAGAGCTTGTAAGTCTCTCACAAATTCCTCCACAGTTTCAGATGAATTCTGTGTTCGATCATGAAATATGCAACGTTCGTGTATAATGTTCCTTTTAGGAATAAAATAGTCTGTTACTGTTAGCTTCGACACGAGTAGCGTAGTCTGTGTCTACCTCTGGTGATACAAGATTTAACAAGATTTGCCATCCAAGCCAAAGGCCCAGATGGCAAGTGGACAAGGAAGCCATTGGCTTATCGAGAGTCCAACAATGTTCACCTACTTATAACCCGCCCTCCTGATATATGTGTCAACCTTGTTTTTAAACATATTCACGCTGCTAGCAGTTACACAATCTGTAGACAGTTTGTTCCATTCATTTATTGTCCTCTGTGAGAACGAGTGCTTCCTGATGTCCAATCTACATTGATCCTTTACTAATTTTACCTCATGTCCTCTGGTTCTGCTATCCTTCTTGAGTGAGAAAAACATATTTCTATCAATATTTTCATACCCATTCAATATCTTAAAAACTTCAATCTGATCTCCTCTTAACCTCCTTGTCTCTAGAGTTGTTAAACCACATTCTTTCAGACGTTCTTCATAACTAAGGTCTCTAAGTTCTGGAATCATTTTAGTTGCTCTCCTTTCTATGCGTTCAAGCGTATCTATATCCTTCTTACGATATGGTCTCCATGCTTGTATACAGTATTCTAAATGAGGTCTAACTATTGCTTTATAAAGAGGTATAATTAACTTTTTTCCCTTGTATGTTATGTTTCTTCTAATCAGTCCAAGAATTTGATTACCCTTTGAAGCTGCAATACCACACTGCTCTGAAACTTTCATATCAGCGCTTATTGTAACTCCTAAGTCCTTTTCTTTTACAGTAGTACCAAGAACAGTAGCTCCCATTTTATAGTTTACATTCAAGTTCCCATGTCCTATATGTAGGCATTTACATTTCCCAAAATTGAACAGCATCTGCCATTTCTCAGACCATTTCACTAATCTGTCTAGATCGTTTTGTAAATGTAGTTTATCACCATCAGTATTAACCTTTCTAAACAGTTTTGTGTCGTCCGCAAATTTCAGTACGTTACTTTTTATACTCTCGTCCAAGTCATTGATATAAATTAAGAATAATATAGGTCCTAATACTGATCCTTGAGGTACCCCACTCAAAACCGATTTCCAATTTGAAACTTCTCCATCTACTACAACTCGTTGTCTTCTGTCAGTCAGCCATTGTTCTATCCAGTCAGTTATGCTATCCCCGATACCATGGGCTTTTAATTTAAGTAGCAATATTTGATGTGGCACTTTGTCAAAAGCTTTCTGAAAATCTAAGTAGATAATATCTACTGGCGATCCCACGTCTATCCACTTAGTGATTTCTTCCAAAAAACATAACATATTTGTTAAGCATGACCTCGCTTTAAGGAATCCATGTTGAGATGAATTTAATAATTTATGCTTAACGAGGAAGTCCACCATATGGTCTTTAATTAACCTTTCTAATAATTTACAAATCACTGACGTTAAACTCACTGGTCTGTAATTCTCTGACTTATTTCTCGAACCCTTTTTAAATAATGGTATGATGTTTGCTTCTTTCCATTCAAACGGAACAACTCCCTCTTTTAATGACAAGTTGAATACTCTTGCAAGTGGTATACTGATTTGATCTACTGTTTCCATTAGTAATTTTGGAGGAATCCCATCCACTCCCGGTGATTTGTTATCCTTCATTGCCTTTATTTTCCTAGCTACAAATGTTAATTAGAGGGGAACTAAAGCAATTTTGTGTTATGCCGTATATTTAAATATATATTATCTAACTATGCATTAATGGTGACAGATACCTGCTAATTTATGAGATAAACTGAAAAACTGATTTTGTTCGAGACAAAAATCGGCAAAATACATCACTGCGTATCGCCATCTTGTCGAAACGAGTGGTTTGAGTCGTGTATATCTGTAAATTTTCGATTTTTTGCGATTTATTTCGTAAATAGGCATTCTGGAGCGAAAAAAAAGATATGGGTCTCTGTTGTATATACAAGTGTTTACACGCGTCAACAAAATAGCGTTTTTGTTCGTTCCCAATAAAAAAAGTTAAAGAAATTACAACAAAACACGCAAAAAAATCGTGGAAAACGCCACACTTCTCGAACACACGAGATGCCAACCAACGAGAATATGCGATAACGGAATACCGGAACTATTTGTTACTTGTTGACAAGATGGATGCATCGCTTGTGACAGTTTTACCAGATCTGCTACTAGCGATTAGTGGTTTACTGAACTTCCGTAATAGTTGTCTATCTTTGGAGAAATGGAAACCACAGACGAAGAGTCTAGTTCGACAGGCCACACGGAAACAACCGTTGACAGTCGTAAAGTGTCACCGAGTGTGCAGTCACGGTGTACAGTGATCTCGGCCTGAGTGATCTCGGCCTGTTTTGGTGAACTCGGCCAGTGACCTCGGCCTGTGCGGCAGTGAATTCGGCCTGTACAGCAGTGATCTCGGCCTGTATAGCTATAGTGATCTCGGCCTGTTTGGCGGCGTGATGTTGGTAAGAAATAAGTGCCCAACAGTGAACTCGGCCTGTGCGGCAGTGATCTCGGCCTGTAATTTTCTATAAAAACGGACGTTAAATAAAACTTCTTCTTGTCTAGTCAGTGATCTCGGCCTGTTTGAGGGAGTGATGTTGGCCAGAAATAAGTGTTTGTAAAATAAAACTGTGTGTTATGTATTGTGATAACTGCTATATAATCGACTCAATAATGTTCAGGAATCGTGGCTAGTTTGCAGAAGAAGACAAAAGGCATAATGTAGAAAGTTTCTATTTTTATTTATAATTCCCTCCAAATCAATACATAAATGTCGTGACGTAACCTATGCAAATAAATTAAAGAAAAAATAACAGCAAAGATGGGAACCAAGAAAGAATTAGAAATTATATAAAATTGCTACTATAACCATATACCACACAGTACAATTAAATGGTAATCACAATATGAAATCCTTAATACAATCTAAAATAGGAATATATATATATATATATATATATATATATATATATATATATATATATATATATATATATAATTAAATCATAATCGCAATATATATTCCTTAATACAATGTATAATAAATCCTTATGTATAATAAATGTATAATGAATCCTTAGTACAATGTATGTAACACACACACACACACACACACACACACACACACACACACACACACACACACACACACACACACACACACACACACACACACACACACACACACACACACACACACACACACACACACACACACACACACACACACACACACACACACACACACACACACACACACACACACACACACACACACACACACACACACACACACACACACACACACACACACACACACACACACACACACACACACACACACACACACACACACACACACACACACACACACACACACACACACACACACACACACACACACACACACACACACACACACACACACACACACACACACACACACACACACACACACACACACACACACACACACACACACACACACACACACACACACACACACACACACACACACACACACACACACACACACACACACACACACACACACACACACACACACACACACACACACACACACACACACACACACACACACACACACACACACACACACACACACACACACACACACACACACACACACACACACACACACACACACACACACACACACACACACACACACACACACACACACACACACACACACACACACACACACACACACACACACACACACACACACACACACACACACACACACACACACACACACACACACACACACACACACACACACACACACACACACACACACACACACACACACACACACACACACACACACACACACACACACACACACACACACACACACACACACACACACACACACACACACACACACACACACACACACACACACACACACACACACACACACACACACACACACACACACACACACACACACACACACACACACACACACACACACACACACACACACACACACACACACACACACACACACACACACACACACATTCGGTTCGGAGATCACACCTAACGCATCACAGGGCCATACAATCGGCCAAATGTCTTCAGGCACTGCATCGCTGTCTTTTCCCCAGATCGATATAGATCCCACTGCATTGCAACCTTCCCCTGCAGGTGTCGAAATGTCTTTTTTGGTGCCTTCTCAGTTTCCCCTCTGATACCAGTCGCAGGGTGAGTTCGATCTGAGAAACATTATGCTCATACTTTCATATATGGACGTTAGAAATAATGATATTACTCTGTGATCTTTTGGTCCTTCTATATTACAAATGCATGACGTTACTTGAAATGAACATGGCAACATTATGTTAAGGTTTAAATTAAATTACACAATTACATTTATAGTACTGGTATTGTCAGCTACAGTGTGGAATTGCCTACCTGTGCAGCTTCTTCGTACAGCTGACTAGTCAGTTGGTAGAATGGCATCTGCTGCTTGGCCTTAAATCCGTGATGCCAACCTTCTACGTCGTTGTTTGTCCGGACGCTCTGCCCGAACACTGCCCAGCTGGTCGGAGGCCACATTCGACTTGTAATTGGCATTGTCGTCGCATATGGTGAACATGTTGATAATTATAAATAATACTAAGCACCTTCATTGTAATTAACCCTGACCTGGAAGAACTTCGAGAATTGCTTGCAGCACAGCAACGTAGTCGTTCGTGCGGCGTCGAGACATCATACAGAAAAGTAGTGGCACTTGCTTCATATTGTCGCCATCTCTGCCAAGAAGACAATAACTGGTTTTAGTCCTAAAACAATTCGATTAACACATTTGAAGGAATATGCAATTTATTTAATTATTATCTACGTGCCCATTCTCGACAAACAATATTGCCTGGTACAATTACAGTAAAACATGAATACAACAAGTATTATAACTTATATTTGCAATCACATTATGAAAACTTTCTATAACTACGGATTTTGTGCACAAAATTATTACCTTTGGTGCACAATTGCAGCACCTCCATTGCGGCAAGTCAACCGAACCCTTCACCAGCTGCCTATAGAAGGGTCTGCTGACACCTGCAAATTCACACGAATAAATGTATGCCGTAATTATAATAAAATATTAAGAAACCCAATACTTCTGATGTTCTTAGACAAATTTTGCCATCCCGCCACATAGCAATTAACTTTCGGTTTGTCATTATTTATGTATATTATCAATAGTGAAGACGACTGTACAACGCACGCAACATACCTGTCCCGCACACTCTGTGTTGCCATAAATTGCACCCGTCGCACAACAGAGCCTCTTGGCGTTTACGCACGATCCGTAAGCAACTGAGACACGCGGACGACTCGCGATTCATGGCGGGAAAGCAGATTCACGATCACAAACACTTAAAACCTTGGTTGTCGTAATTTTACAAACTATTAAACTGTTATAGTTGTACTTTCATGAGCAATTCAAATATAGTACGTTCGCGCTTGTAAGTGAACCCAGTGTTTAGTCATCGATATTCCCCTCTTTATAAAGCTGGGTGGCGGCTATGATTCTGACCAATCTTAGCCTATTCTGACCAATCATCTTTATGGAACACTTCGCTCTTGCTGCGGCCCACGGCGATCTGGGGCCACACAGTTAGTAGGGCTTAACTTCAGCTTTGGTCATGTTCAGACAGACAACATGAAAAGATCAGCTCAATAAAACAATGCACGAGTAGGAAGCCAATTACTACAGCCTACGTCTACACATTCTTAATGCACACAAATCAAAGAAAGACAACATGAAAAGATCAGCTCAATGAAACAACGCACGAGTAGATAGCAAATTACTACAGCCTACCTCTACACATTCTTAAAGCACACAAATCAAAGAAAGACAACATGAAAAGATCAGCTCAATGAAACAATGCACGAATAGAAAGCCAATTACTACAGCCTACACATTTTTAACGCACACAAATCAAAGATAGACAAAATGAAAAGAGTAGCTCAATAAAACAAAGCAATATATTATATTTGTGACACCTATATCGGCTAAGAATAAAATTCTCACACAAATCAAAGAGACAACATGACAATATCAGCTCAATAAAACAAAGGAACGACAGAAAGCCAACTACAACAGCTCTACACATTCTTAACGCACACAAATCAAAGATAGAAAAAAATGAAAAGATCAGCTCAATAAAACAAAGCAAGAGTAGGAAGCACATTACTATGACCATCACTTTTTTAACGTACAAATAATATTTTAAAACCGATTACATGATAAATATTAACGGGATATTATGTTTGTGAAGTCATTGCGCCTATACACCTATATCGGCTAAGAATAAGATCAAGACCGATCGTCTAAAAACATCTTTATTGCATTGAACATTGTTTATCGTAACAATAAATACATGATACAACTTCTTGTACCGATAAATATGGCCTACATTACTATAACAAGGCCCGTAATCAAAGACAGGCCGAGATCACTGCTGTACAGGCCGAATTCACTGCCGCACAGGCCGAGGTCACTGGCCGAGTTCACCAAAACAGGCCGAGATCCCGAAAGGCCGAGATCACTGTGAACCGCAGTCACGCTCCAGACTGCAGGTCGGCTTCGCCTTTGACTTTGTTGACGTTGGATTCATGAAAAATTACAACAGCGCTTTGACTGTCAACGATTCCTGACTACGTAATGTGATGTGGTGAACCTGTGGAAATTGCGTCCCGATGTCTGAGCACGTTTACGTTGAGTCATTATGCTGCGCCGAGGAAGCTACTATACGGCTAGGCTATGGCTATGCAGCACCGTGTGCCCGACCGCGTTGGTGCTTACATCACCGTAAGAAGGCGAAGACGATGATTTTGTAGTGATATGCACAAACAGAGCGGTGCTAGATGTTGGTCTGCTGTCATTGCATGATTTGCGTGCCGACTCATTCATTCGCCCTATAGCTAGCAGGTCAGTAATTCAATTGTTATCGAATCATTGCCATTTTAATAATCATATTTTTATCTGCATATTTCTTTTAGCTAGCCCGAGGGCGAGGTGCGAACTACAATGGCAATGCAAGCAGGCTTTTCTCTTTATTTTGTATCTAATCTAATGAAGTGTCCCATGACTGTATTTTAATATTTTGTTTGATTTTGTGTTGAATAACATTGATGACAATAATAACATGAGGGTTTATTTAATTCGTTATGTGAATATATATATATATATATATATATATATATATATATATATATATATATATATATATATATATATTCTTAAATGTTACCGTAATCGTGATTGTAATAATGATTGTAATCATGACTACATTAGTAATTGTGATTGCAATAATTACTGTAATCATGATTACATTAATATTCGTACTTGTAATCACCCCTCTCTGTAGCACACCACAACACCTTGTTGTTTGGTGCAATGTAATCATTTAAATAACAATAATTAACTACTGACAGTATGTAATGTTCACAGTTTTGCAACTATTATGGTAATTATGGAATTAGTGCTATCAACTAACCCTGACAAATTATATTTCAGACTCAGGAAAGGCAAGACAAGTAATCCCATCCTGCGATGTGGGAAGGATCTGTGATGTCTATTCTGAACCGAATTGAATTGATGGAAAGTTTAGCTATGGAGATTGACCTGACACAGGTGAGTGTACTGATAGTCTGATATAGACAAATTGTGAGGCACCCACAGTATGCAGCAGGTCGAATAACAACCTGGAAAAGTACAAAAATTCCAACTAAAATATTAATAACTGAATGATGTGAATGGCTTCTTATCCACATCCCACTTCTGTCAACAAAAATATTACCTGCAGCATCTTGCATGTCACTACACACAATTTCATTTATATTGAGACCAACATAAAATATATCAACAGTTTATTCACATAGAAAAACAATTACCAAAGAAATAAGGCTAACTAGAACGACTGAAACCAAGACTAAATATTGACTAAAAACAGTGACTTCTACCACCGGGAAATACAACCTGGAACATGGATATCACAGTTACACACATCATTATTATGCCACAACATATAAAATATACTGGTAGTTTAGCTTAGGAAATAATTAATCTTTATAAAGCCAAGGCATTTTAACTGTTTCACCATCATCATCTGTACCAATGGCAATAGACTACTTGTTTTGATTGGACAGTAAATGTACACCAATCATGTGTAACAATATTACTTGGTCTGACTGACAGTAAACGTACACCAATCATGCATACCAATACACTACTTGTTCCTACCAGCAGTAAATGTACACCAATCATCTCATTCTGGAATCTGCACCATTTCACTACTTCTTCTGACAGTAAATGTACACCAATCATGTGTATCCAATATGCTACTTGTTCTGACTGAATCTACTACTTGTTCCTACCTACAGCAAATGTAAACCAAGCGTCTCATTCTCTACCAAATACACTACTTGTACTGACAGTAAATGTACACCAATCATATGTATCAATATACTACTTGTTCTGACTGATAGTACTTGCACACCAACCATCTGTTCCAATACACTACTGGCACTAAATATACACCAATACACTACTTATTGACTGATAGTACATGTACACCTAACATATTCAATTCACCTTTCACTCATCCAGGGGTAGAAATCAGCACACTTTCCTGACAGACACCCCAGTATCTGAAAGACCTTGGCTGATAGATCAGACATGAGTACAACCTGTGTCAAAGTTTATGGCTGTTTGGTGTGTGGCAGGTGCAGAAAAGTGACATAAGTTTTTCTCATGAATGACAAACTTCTTCTCTTTCTCATAGGTGTCGGAGCTGCTTGAGTCACCCTCGGTTATGTCGCTGTTATCACATAGTGTGCATCATCTGCACCAATGTTTTTATTCTCACTGAATCTGATGGAAGCTTCACATAGGAGTAGTCATGATCAACGTTCATTGGTGCAATAATGTCATCCGTGACTACAGCAGCAATCGCAAAGTGTTGCACTTGAAATATCGTTACCGGATCGATTTGCATTTCAGCATCAGTTGTATGTGGTGCCACAGCAGTAGTAGCAGTGATGGCACTAAAGGTGACATCCGTAATGTAAAGATTGACGGCATCACCCGTAGCACTGGATGCTTCAAAACTAGTACCTGTACTTGTACGAACCAATGGTGAATCCTTCATCTGAAAAGATTACACATACAGTGACTTGAAAATTTTACAAAATTCATCTTTTGCATAATAAAAATAAATCACAATGTGAGAAACTTTCTCTTGTATATATTATTTTTAGAATATAAGAGTGCCAGTGTCATATAGAATGTATAAAGTAATCAACCACAGGGAAAAGCATTTTCCCTATGGAGCCATGTTAATTCAACCAATGGGTGTTTCACTTATCTCTTAATGTTTTTAATGAATCTGTTTGGTCAGTTTGACGAATGCCACTGGTAACATAACCAAACGCATGTAACCAAAATTGTAGCATCCTAGCTCCAAAGTGCATTATATTATCTAATCAACACAGCACTGTTTTCAATGGGCCAGGGAGGTCAAAATTCTATGAGGGGTCCAAATTCCATAACAAAATATGGACCCATAGGTACACTTTCTATGGGGTTCCTTATTTTATATCTGACACTCGATTTAGATAGATAACGTAATGCATGAATATTGTTATTGGACCAAATGCAGATCTATGCTTGTGACATCTTTACCTTTTAAATGCTGCACGCACACACACACACACACATACCTGCCCACACGTATATATATATGTATATATGTAAATATATATATAATTATTAGGTATTATACTGAAAGCATCTGCTAGATAGTATGGTGCATGGACAAAAGCCCCTCCCGACAAAAGCCCCACAGACATAAGCTTTCAATTCAATTATACTGTTCATGACTGTTGCTGTAGTACACAGAGACAAGATATTGTCATGAGTGTACTTCAGGCATGTGGTTAATTCCATTCCGGAATTGGAACTGACCCTCGATTCCAGTTCCGGAATTGGAATTGACTTCAAAATTTTTTTTTATTGAATTTTTTTTCCTAAATTTATTTTTTGGGAATTGGAATTGATTTAGTTGGAATTATTGACTTGATACTGTTAATATTTACCCTTATATTTACTTATATTACTTTTAAAATCATATTTGTCTGCTATTAGCATGTCACCTTGAATCTGGTAACAGCCAGGAAGTTGTCAACATTACATCATAAACACTGTCTACTCTGGTATTGAAACATTGTGACCAAGAACAATATAATAAAGCATTTGCATCAAAAAGAAATGCTAAGTTACTGTAACAGAGAGTAAAACCAAAATCAGACCATTCAGGCATAATTTTCTTTTTCATTGTACAAGGTTTATTTACAGAGATTGCCAATTAAGGGCACCTGCCTGCTCATTCCGTTTGTGTGAGACAGGAAGCCTGCCCCACTTGAATGCAGCCCCTTGTTTATCCAAGCCTAATGTTCAGCCCACAAGTTTCCCATACTAAACATGTCACTGGTCACCTGTACAATGCTGTTACACGTGGCTGTAGGGTTTGCCCTTTGTAGTAATTAAAAATGTCCCCATGGAGAATACATGTTGGAGATTAGGATGTTGAAGACTCAAACTTTCCAGTAAATTTGATGAAATATCAATGACACCACAACTGATAGCGATATAAATCTGCCTCCTAGTATATTTGCTCCCCCCCCGGACATCTGCCCCTTTTTTCTATGATAGTTGCAAGTAAAAATCAGTTTGCAGTTTTATCATTATTACTACAATAACATAACATTCAATGACAAGTCGAAGTCACTTTAGCCTAATGCAAGGGGCTAATGTCTGGGGGACAAGTGACAAAGGGGCAAATGTCCGGAAGAGGGGCAAATGACCTGGACCCGATATAACCAGGGGAAACTGTTCAAAACTCAGATTAATGACCCAACTGTCCAGGGCTGTCCAAAATGTCTGGTTTTGTTAGCAAAAATGTGTGTGCGTGCGTGCGTGCGTGCGTGCGTGCGTGCGTGCGTGCGTGCGTGCGTGTGTGCGTGTGTGTCTAATTAAATATGATTGTGCGCACGTAACAAATAAAACTGTTAAAACGAATTGGATTTGAATTTTTCTTTAGCCTAGGATTTTAACAGTTCGAATTGATTTTTTGCAAGGCGGAATTACAACTGATTTTTTGGAATTGACAAAACAGAATTGACCCCATGCCTGATATACTCCCTTCATATGTATAGCTTGTACTAATACTATTGTGGGTTGCCGACAGTTGCCCCCTCCCCCCACGATATTCATTACAGTTTTATCAGTTGACTTACAATAAAATGTAATTAATACATCTCTATGAACTTCCGGTTATTACATGTGGGGTTTAATCTGATCAATAAAGCAAATTAATTTTATATAATTTTGCCTTATTGTCAAGTCACAAGAATTCAGAACAGAAATTTTAACGTGTCGTTATAGAAAGCAGACATGTAATCTGACAGTGTTCAACTGGGTAGATGACCCCCCAGGCTTAGCCTTACGCTTGCTGCTTGCTCTCTAGGCATTTAGAACACAGGAGTATGAGACTTATTATGACTGTCAATAAATAATATCAAATTATTTTCTTGAATAATTTTGCCTAGTACATACGCCATGGCCCATGTTATAAGGTTGCAGTATATCCTGTAGCACTTACTGAGTTATTGTTATTGTTTTGAGTACGGCCGCGTATACTATTGACGGTACGTCTAATCACGTCGAAAATAAATCGGCGGATTGGAAAACACTCGTAATTATATCAAACTATTAACACTTACTCGCACTTTATTGTATTCATACATTTCGATTTACTGTGGGTCATATATATGCTGACGTTGAAGCACAGCTGTGCTTATTGGGGTGGAACTATATTGTAATAGTAGTGATAAGTAACAATGGTAACGGTAATCCAATTTACTAACCTGGTTTCGGCTCGTCGCTTCCTACGCATCGCTCTGCCCTCTGATATCTGACGTTTCCTTGTCGCAGAATAGTCTGTAGATGCAGGGTCATATGCGAAAAAAAAGATCTAAGATGGAACGGTGTCTTTGACCAAGAATGACATCTTGATACTCACCGTCTGTCCATGCTCATCACATAGTATTTTGTCTTGTAATCTGCATCGGAAAAGTGGTCACTCGCAGAGCCTGCGGCTAGCGGACACGGCAATTTCCGCATTTGCAACCACCTTTTCCGCTGCAAATTCTTCCTAGGAAGTCGATCAAAAGTTTTTTCCTTGCATTTGTAGTACTAGTTGATATATCCAGGAGCCATCCAGTGCACACCAGTTTTCTTTTTATTCGATTTTCCATGCGTTTCGGCCGTTTTTCCGAGAAGTTTTTACTGTGTGAACGCGGTGCCAGGAGCTCGTACTCAAACCACTCTGCCGCTGAGCCCCCCGCAGAGCAATATGGCGCCGCCCAGCGAAGATAATGGCAAAGTTAAAAAGGATATTACAACATTACCGTGGCGTTGCGCCCATTATATAAGGGTGATATATACTGTAAATGGTATGTTATTATGTTTGGGCTATGGTTGTTCGAGTGCTTCACCCCCTTTAATGTGTGGAAGATCCAATTGGCTTCACGGCCACCCATCGCATATAACATTGCGTCTCGCTGGACTTCCCCATCCTCCTTGTGAAGTTTCGTCGCCGTGCGAAACCTGGCGAATTCGTCAATCCATTCCAGCCACTCGTTTGGCTTAAATGTAAAGCGCGCTGGAGGATCGAACCTAGCCATTCTTGTCAGGTATCTACAGCAACCGCTTCTGACACCATGTAACGCTCTTGTACTTTTAAACAATGGGTTTAATCATAATACCGACATACAAGGTAGGATCGTTTCTAGCGGGATCATGCCTCAGTTAGACTTCCGAATGTAGGGCACAGTAATTTTAGATATGTGCAGTTTAAAAAAAATCATAATATTATCATCTGACATAACTGCATATGAGCAGACACATTAGCAAGTTTGCTGGTAGAACATGTTAGCAGTGTAACTGTGGATTTTTAGATGATTTAAATAGGCGGAAGGATTTTTGGCAATTTTTTCGCCAGAAGGCACGTGTGCGTAGTAATTTATGCAGAAATTAGTAAATATTGACGGGTATGGAACGTTCAGCCGTTTTAAAAAAGTTAGAAATATGTGATTTTGACAAAACTCGACCAGCATGTCAATGAGATGTTGACAACGGCAGGAAAGAAGTTTAAGAATTTTTGATGGTTCCGTTTTCTTATAATCGTGCAAAACGTTAACATGGTCACCAATGGGAAATGTAACAGTAGGCTGAACCCTAGCGTGGTTCTCATGTCAACAAGCCCCGTACCCCACGGGGTGCAAAACCCCGGTAGTGTCATTCGAAATGTTTTCCAGTACAAAACACCATATTATGACAAAGGCTATCTTTAAAGGGGAACTGAAGCAATTTTGTGTTGTGCCGTATATTTAAATATATATTATCCAACTATGCATTAATGGTGACAGATACCTGCTAATGTGTGAGATAAACTGAAAAACTGATTTTGTTCGAGACAAAAATCGACAAAATACATCACTGCGTATCGCCATCTTGTTGTCGAAACGAGTGGTTTGAGTCGCGTATATCTAATCAATGTAAATTTTCGATTTTTTGCGATTTATTTCGTAAATAGGCATTCTGGAGCGAAAAAAAAGATATGGGTCTCTGTTATATATACAAGTGTTTACACACGTCAACAAAATAGCGTTTTTGTTCGTTCCAAATAAAAAAGTTAAAGAAATTACAACAAAACACGCAAAAAATCGTCGAAAACGCCACACTTCTCGAACACACGAGACGCTAACCAACGAGAATATGCGATAACGGAATACCGGAACTATTTTTTACTTGTTGACAAGATGGATGCATCGCTTGTGACAGTTTTACCAGATCTGCTACTAGCGATTAGTGGTTTACTGAACTTCCGTAATAGTTTAGTCTATCTTTGGAGAAATGGAAACCACAGACGAAGAGTCTAGTTCGACAGGCCACACGGAAACAACGGTTGACAGTCGTAAAGTGTCACCGAGTGTGCGAGTCACCCTCCAGACTCCAGGTCGGCTTCGCCTTTGTTGACGTTGGATTCAGGAAAAATTACAACAGCGCTTTGACTGTCAACGATTCCTGACTAGGTAATGTGATGTGGTGAACCTGTGGAAATTACGTCCTGATGTCTGCGCACGTTTACGTTGAGTCATCATGCTGCGCCGAGGAAGCTACCATGCCTAGGGCTGGCTATGGCTATGCAGCACCGTGTGCCCGACCGCGTTGGTGCTTCCATCACCGTACGAAGGCGAAGACGATGTCGATGATTTTGTACTGATATGCACAAACAGAGCGGTGCTAGATGTTGGCCTGCTGTCATTGCATGATTTGCATGCCGACTCATTGATTCGCCCTATAGCTGGCAGGTCAGTAATTCAATTGTTATCGAATCGTTGCCATTTTAATAATCATATTTTTTCTGCATATTTCTTTTACGTAGCCCGAGGGCGAGGTCAGAACTACAATGGCAATGCAAGCAGGCTCTTCTCTTTATTTTTGTATCTAATCTAATGAAGTGTACCGTGACTGTATTTTAATATTGTGTTTGATTTTGTGTTGAATAACATTGATGACAATAATAACATGAGGGTTTATTTAATTCATTATGTGAATATATATATATATATATTCTTAGATGTTACCATAATTGTGATTGTAATAATGATTGTAATCATGACTACATTAGTAATTGTGATTGCAATAATTACTGTAATCATGATTACATTAATATTCGTACTTGTAATCACCCCTCTCTTAATAGCACACCACAACACCTTGTTGTTTGGTGCAATGTAATCATTTAAATAACAATAATTAACTACTGACAGTATTTAACGTTCACAGTTTTGCAACTATTATGGTAATTATGGAATTAGTGCTATCAACTAACCCTGACAAATTATATTTCAGGCTCAGGAAAGGCAAGACAAGTAATCCCATCCTGCAATGTGGGAAGGATCTGTGATGTCTATTCTGAACCGAATTGAATTGATGGAAAGTTTAGCTATGGAGATTGACCTGACACAGGTGAGTGTACTGATAGTCTGATATAGACAAATTGTGAGGCACCCACAGTATGCAGCAGGTCGAAAAACAACCTGGAAAACTACAAAAATTCCCACTAAAATATTAATAACTGAATGATGTGAATGCCTCCTTATCCATATCCCACTTCTGTCAACAAAAAATGTTACCTGCAGCATCTTGCACACACAATTTCATTTATATTGAGACCAACATAAAATATACCAACAGTTTATTCACATAGAAAAACAATTACCAAAGAAATAAGGCTAACTAGAATGACTGAAACCATTGACTAAAAACAGTGACTTCTACCACAGGGAAATACAACCTGGAACATGGATATCACAGTTACACACATCATTATTATGCCACAACATATCAAATATACTGGTAGTTTAGCTTAGGAAATAATTAATCTTTATAAAGCCAAGGCATTTAACTGTTTGACTAAAAACAGTGACTTCTACCACAGGGAAATACAACCTGGAACATTGATATCACAGTTACACACATCATTATTATGCCACAACATATCAAATATACTGGTAGTTTAGCTTAGGAAATAATTAATCTTTATAAAGCCAAGGCATTTAACTGTTTCACCATCATCATCTGTACCAATGGCAATAGACTACTTGTTTTGATTGGACAGTAAATGTACACCAATCATGTGTAACAATATTAGTTGTTCTGACTGACAGTAAACGTACACCAATCATGCATACCAATACACTACTTGTTCCTACCAACAGTAAATGTACACCAATGATCTCATTCTGGAATCTGCACCATTTCACTACGTCTTCTGACAGTAAATGTACACCAATCATGTGTATCCAATATACTACTTGTTCTGACTGAATCTACCACTTGTTCCTACCGACAGCAAATGTAAACCAAGCGTCTCATTCTCTACCAACTACACTACTTGTACTGACAGTAAATGTACACCAATCATATGTATCAATACACTACTTGTTCTGACTGATAGTACTTACACACCAACCATCTGTTCCAATAAACTACTGGCACTAAATATACACCAATACACTACTTATTCTGACTGATAGTACACATACACCTAACATATTCAATTCACCTTTCACTTATCCAGGGTAGAAATCAGCATCCTTTCCTCTGACAGACACCCCAGTATCCGAAAGACCTTGGCTGATAGATCAGACATGAGTACAACCTGTGTCACAGTTTATGGCTGTTTGGTGTGTGGCAGGTGCAGAAAAGTGACATAAGTTTTCTCACGAATGACAAACTTCTTCTCTTTCTCATAGGTGTCGGAGCTGCTTGAGTCACCCTCGGTTATGTCGCTGTTATCACATAGTGTGCATCATCTGCACCAATGTCTTTGTTCTCACTGAATCTGATGGAAGCTTCACATAGGAGTAGTTCATTGATGCAAAAATGTCATCCGTGACTACAGCAGTATTCGCGAAGTGTCGAACTTGAAATATCATTACCGGATCGATTTGCAATTCAGCATCAGTTGTATGTGGTGCCACAGCAGTAGTAGCAGTGATGGCACTAAAGGTGACATCCGTAATGTAAAGATTGACGGCACCACCCGTAGCGCTGGATGCTTCAAAACTAGTATCTGTACTTGTACGAACCAATGGTGAATCCTTCATCTGAAAAGATTACACATACAGTGACTTGAAAATTTTACAAAATTCATCTTTTGCATAATAAAAGTGAATCACAATGTGAGAAACTTTCCCTTGTATATATTATTTTTAGAATATAAGAGTGCCAGTGTCATATAGAATGTATAAAGTAATCAACCACAGGGAAAAGCATTTTCCCCATGGAGCCATTTAATTCAACCAATGGGTCTTTCACTGATCTCTTAATGTTTTTAATGAATCTGTTTGGTCAGTTTGATGAATGCCACTGGTAACATAACCAAACGCATGTAACCAAAATTGTAGCATCTTAGCTCAAACGTGCATTATATTATCTAATCAACATTCCACTGTTTTCAATGGGCCAGGGAGGTCAAAATTCTATAAGGGTCCAAATTCCATAACAAAATATGGACCCATAGGTTCACTTTCTATGGGGTTCCTTATTTTATATCTGACACTCGAGTTAGATAACATAATGCATGAATATTGTTATTGGACCAAATGCAGATCTATGTTTGTGACATCTTTATCTTATAAATGCTGCACGCACACACACATACCTGCCCACACGTATATATATATATATATATATATATATATATATATATATATATATATATATATATATATATATATATATATATATATATGTGTGTATATATGTATATATATAATTATTAGGTATTATACTGAAAGCATCTGCTAGATAGTATGGTGCATGGACAAAAGCCCCACAGACATAAGCTTGTTTCAATTCAATTATACTGTTCATGACTGTTGCTGTAGTACACAGAGACAAGATATTGTCATGAATATACTTCAGGCATGTGGTCAATTCCATTCTGGAATTGGAACTGGCCCTCAATTCCAGTTCGGGTTGGAATTGACTTAACATTTTTTTAATTGGAATTTTTTTTTTTAAATTTATTTTTGGGAATTGGAATTGATTTTGTTGGAATTATTGACTTGATACTGTTAATATTTACCCTTATATTTATTTATATTACTTTTAAAATCATATTTGCTATTAGCATGTCACCCTGAATCTGGTAACAGCCAGGAAGTTGTCAACATTACAGAGTAAACACTGTCTACTCTGGTATTGAAACATTGTGACCAAGAACAATATAATCAAGCATTTGCATCAAAAAGAGACACGCCCTTATCAGATATCTGTCAATTCTATTTTTAAACATATTCACACTACTAGCATTAACACAATCATTTGGCAGTTTGTTCCATTCATTTATCACCCTCTGTGAGAAAGAGTAGTTTCTCATGTCCAACCTACACTGCTCCTTAACTAATGCTGCTTTGTGTCCTCTGGTTCTACTGCCTTCTTTAAGTTTGAAGAACATATTCCTATCAACATCCTCATAATCGTTCACTATCTTAAACACTTCTGTTTGGTCTCCTCTTAGTCTCCTGGTCTCTAGTGTTGTCAAACCACATTGTAATAAGCGACTTTCGTAACTAAGGTCTCTTAATTCTGGAATCATTTTAGTTGCTCTTCGTTGTATTCTTTCTAGCTTATCTATGTTTTTTTATGGCCTTCATGCTTAAATACAATATTCCAAATGTGGTCTAACTATTGCTTTGTACAGGAGTACAATTAGATGTTTCTCCTTATACGTGATAGTTCTCCTAATTAGCCCTAGAAATTGATTTCCTTTCGAAGCAGCAATTCCACATTGCTCTGAAAGTTTCATGTCAGCATTAAATGTTACTCCTAAATCCTTTTCTTGTGTGGTTCTACCTAGTACAGCATCCCCCATTTTATATTCCTCATCCATATTTCGATGTCCTATGTGTATACATTTACACTTCCCAAAATTGAATAACATTTGCCATTGTTCTGACCATTTAACAATTTTTTCTAGATCATCCTGTAAACTTTGTTTATCTGTATCATTAGTAACCTTTCTGAATTCTTTTGTGTCATCTGCAAATTTGAGTACTTTGCTAGATATGTCATCCTCCAAATCATTTATATATATATTAAAAACAGTATAGGGCCTAATACTGATCCCTGTGGTACCCCTCTCAAAACAGATTTCCAGTTTGAAATCTCACCATCTACTATTACTCTCTGTCTTCTGTGTGTAAGCCACTTTTCTATCCAGTTGATTACATAATTGCCTATACCATGGGCTTTTAGTTTAAATAACAATCTTTGATGTGGCACTTTATCGAAAGCTTTCTGAAAATCCAAGTAGACAACTGGTGACCCGTCATCTACCCACTTTGTAATTTCTTCTAGAAAACATAAGAAATTGGTTAGACATGACCTTGCTTTTAGGAAGCCTACCCCACTTGAATGCAGCCCCTTGTTTATCCAAGCCTAATGTTCAGCCCACAAGTTTCCCATAATAAACATGTCACTGGTCATCTGTACAATGCTGTTACATGTGGCTGTAGGGTTTGCCCTTTGTAGTAATTAAAAATGTCCCCATGGAGAATACATGTTGGAGATTAGGATGTTGAAGACTCAAACTTTCCAGTAAATTTATGATACCACCACTGATAGCGATATAAATCTGACTCTAGCATATTTGCTCCCCGGACATCTGCCCCTTTTTCTATGATAGTTGACAAGTGAAAATCAGTTTGCAGTTTTATCATTATTGCTACAATAACATAACATTAAATGACAAGTCAAAGTCACTTTAGCCTAATGCAATGGCCTATCCCCTGGAGTGTGTATGAGATGTTCTTGTCACCAGTTGTCTTCCAGGTATCATTGATAGTCAGATCAGTGGTGGAAGATGGGTTCTTGGGGTGATGCTTCCACAAACAGTGGTGGACAGTAACGAGTCAGAGATCAGCTGGTTTGGAGTGCCCCTGGTATTAGCTACCTTAGTTTTCAGGTCCTCACCGACCTTGGCAGCTTCTATCGGTGCCATGTCACCATCATGGTTGCAGGCAGTCTTGTTGATCGCATTCGGGATCTGGAGATCAAATCAGTGACCACAGCACCCTTGCATGATCAGGATCGACGCTGGCTTCACTCCCATTGAAGAGTAATCTTGTTGGTCCCCCTTCTTGGTGTAGGAATGACACTCAAAACATAGCTTCTGACCTCCTCAGATGCTAGTAGTAATTTCCATGGTGAAGTTATAAGTGAATTCTGACAACTCTGGCTTGTGCATCCAGTTTTATAGGAAAATGGAGTCACTCCAATTCTCCATGGTAAATGCATATAAAACTGTGTTAAAACGAATTGGATTTGAATTTTTCTTTAGCCTAGGATTTTAACAGTTGGAATTGATTTTTTGCAAGGCGGAATTAGAAATGATTTTTAGAATTGACAAAACAGAATTGACCCCCATGCCTGATAGACTTCCTTCATATGTATAGCTTGTACTAATACTATTGTGGGTTGCCGATAGTTGCCCCCTCCCCACGATATTCATTACAGTGTTATCAGTCGACTCAGAATAAAATGTAATTAATACATCTCTTTATGAACTTCCGGTTATTACATGTGGGGTTTAATCTGATCAATAAAGCAAATTAATTTTATATAATTTTGCCTTATTGTCAAGTCACAAGAATTCAGACAGAAATTGTAAAGTGTCATTATAGAAAGCAGACATGTAATCTGACAGTGTTCAACTGGGTGGATGACGATGCCTTAGTTAGTTTCCTCTCCAGCTAGACATTGCATGGGTGAAATACATTTTATTAAATATTTAAATACTTTTAAAAAGTTTGTGTAACTGCATTTGCACTTAATCACAATGAAAGTATTTGTATATTTAAATATTTCCATAAAGAATTTGAAATGTAAACAGCAACAGTAGGCTTCTGTTGCGCTATAGTCTATACTGTCTTTTGGTCGTGTTTCTCCCATGCATCTACCCCCTTAGGCTTAGCCTTACCCTTGCTGCTTGCTCTCTAGGTATTTAAAACACTGGAGTATGAGACTTATTATGACTGTCAATAAATAATATAAAATTATTTTCTTGAATAATTTTGCCTAGTACATACGCCATGGCCCATGTTATAAGGCTGCAGTATATCCTGTAGCACTTATTGAGTTATTGTTATTGTTTTGAGTACGGCCACGTATTGACGGTACGTCTGATCACGTCGAAAATAAATCGGCGGATAGGAAAACACTCGTAATTATATCAAACTATTAACAGTTACTCGCACTTTATTGTATTCATACATTTCGATTTACTGTGGGTTATATATATGCTGACGTTGAAGCACAGCTGTGCTTATTGGGGTGGAACTATATTGTAATCGTAGTGATAAGTCACAATGGTAACGGTAATCCAATTTACTAACCTGGTTTCGGCTCGTCGCTTCCTGCGCATCGCTCTGCCCTTTGATATCTGACGTTTCCTTGTCGCAGAATAGTCTGTAGATGCATGGTCATATGCGGAAAAAAAATCTAAGATGGAACGGTGTCTTTGACCAAGAATGACATCTTGATGGCCTCCGTTTGTCCATGCTCATCACAGTCTTTTGTCGGAAAAGTGGTCACTCGCAGTGCCTGCGGCTGGCGGACACGGCAATTTCCGCATTTGCAACCACCTTTTCCGCTGCAAATTCTTCCTCGGAAGTCGATCAAAAGTTTTTTCCTTGCATTTGTAGTACTAGTTGATATATCCAGGAGCCATCCAGTGTACACCAGTTTTCTTTTTATTCGATTTTCCATGCGTTTCGGCCGTTTTTCCGAGAGGTTTTTACTGTGTGAACGCCGTGCCAGGAGCTCGTACTCAAACCACTCTGCCGCTGAGCCCCCCGCAGAGCAATATGGCGCCGCCCAGCGAAGATAATGGCAAAGTTTAAAAGGATATTACAAAATTACCGTGGCGTTGCGCCCATCATATAAGGGTGATATATACTGTAAATGGTATGTTATTATGTTTGGGCTATGGTTGTTCGAGTGCTTCACCCCCCCTTTAATAGTAGGCCTAGTCTATGCTTAGTTTTGCAGTTTATATTCTATTTTTTTTTTTATAAAAGGGGGGTTTGACATATTGAATTATATGGTGACCCATAGCGATCATCAGTGTACTAATGACGAAGGTCATTTTATTGTATAAGCCAATCAATAAATAGCAAGTGTGTGCCGTGACCCCTACAATGGCGTGCTGTCATGTTGAAATAATCACAGCATATTACAGTAGTCTTACAACACAACTTATCAACCGATAGCCAGGTAAACAAAATCAATAATATTAGTTAATTAGGCATAACATTTTTTTAATTTGCTGATTTACCGTTATTTTCCAGACGACGCGTAGCACAAGTAACTTTGTGATTAGGCAGGAATAAAATAATCTTTTGTTCGTATGTCGTTGATAACAACACCATAACCTTATATGTGTTCTGATATTTTCCATGTTGTCACTTCATGGAGAATAACTTTTTGTAATGTGAAATGCGTGTCGTGTATCTGCACAAATATCCGATAAATACGTTAGTAGTTAGCGACACTGAAACAATTGCCGACAAGCACTCATGATTCAACGTTGCACTTCGACGACGTCAGTTTTACTATGGTTCGCCTTACTTTTCCATGTCGTCACGGCATCAAAATATAAAAAAATATATATCATTTCCCACGCGAAAGTGCAGGCGCATAGCAGTTTAAAAGTTGCACTCAGGCGATGATAAAGCTTAGATTCGCTTAAAGGGGAACTGAAGCAATTTTGTGTTATGCCGTATATTTAAATATATATTATCTAATTATGCATTAATGGTGACAGATACCTGCTAATTTGTGAGATAAACTGAAAAACTGATTTTGTTCGAGACAAAAATCGACAAAATACATCACTGCGTATCGCCATCTTGTTGTCGAAACGAGTGGTTTGAGTCGCGTATATCTAATCAATGTAAATTTTCGATTTTTTGCGATTTATTTCGTAAATAGGCATTCTGGAGCGAAAAAAAAGATATGGGTCTCTGTTATATATACAAGTGTTTACAAACGTCAACAAAATAGCGTTTTTGTTCGTTCCAAATAAAAAAAGTTAAAGAAATTACAACAAAACACGCAAAAAATCGTGGAAAACGCCACACTTCTCGAACACACGAGACGCTAACCAACGAGAATATGCGATAACGGAATACCGGAACTAATTTTTACTTGTTGACAAGATGGATGCATCGCTTGTGACAGTTTTACCAGATCTGCTACTAGCGATTAGTGGTTTACTGAACTTCCGTAATTGTTGTCTATCTTTGGAGAAATGGAAACCACAGACGAAGAGTCTAGTTCGACAGGCCACACGAAAACAACGGTTGACAGTCGTAAAGTGTCACCGAGTGTGCTAGTCACGCTCCAGACTCCAGGTCGGCTTCGCCTTTGTTGACGTTGGATTCAGGAAAAATTACAACAGCGCTTTGACTGTCAGCGATTCCTGACTAGGTAATGTGATGTGGTGAACCTGTGGAAATTACGTCCCGATGTATGCGCACGTTTACGTTGAGTCATCATGCTGCGCCGAGGAAGCTACCATGCCTAGGGCTAGGCTATGGCTATGCAGCACCGTGTGCCCGACCGCGTTGGTGCTTCCATCACCGTACGAAGGCGAAGACGATGATTTTGTACTGATATGCACAAACAGAGCGGTGCTAGATGTCGGCCTGCTGTCATTGCATGATTTGCGTGCCGACTCATTGATTCGCCCTATAGCTAGCAGGTCAGTAATTCAATTGTTATCGAATCATTGCCATTTTAATAATCATATTTTTTCTGCGTATTTCTTTTACCTAGCCCGAGGGCGAGGTCCGAACCACAATGGCAATGCAAGCAGGCTCTTCTCTTTATTTTGTATCTAATCTAATGAAGTGTGCCGTGACTGTATTTTAATATTGTGTTTGATTTTGTGTTGAATAACATTGATGACAATAATAACATGAGGGTTTATTTATTCATTATGTGAATATATATATATTCTTAAATGTTACCGTAATTGTGATTGTAATAATGATTGTAATCATGACTACATTAGTAATTGTGATTGCAAAAATTACTGTAATCATGATTACATTAATATTCGTACTTGTAATCACCCCTCTCTGTAGCACACACACAACACCTTGTTGTTTGGTGCAATGTAATCATTTAAATAACAATAATTAACTACTGACAGTATGTAATGTTCACAGTTTTGCAACTACACGTGTATTATGGTAATTATGGAATTAGTGCTATCAACTAACCCTGACAAATTATATTTCAGGCTCAGGAAAGGCAAGACAAGTAATCCCATCCTGCAATGTGGGAAGGATCTGTGATGTCTATTCTGAACCGAATTGAATTGATGGAAAGTTTAGCTATGGAGATTGACCTGACACAGGTGAGTGTACTGATAGTCTGATATAGACAAATTGTGAGGCACCCACAGTATGTAGCAGTTCGAAAAACAACCTTGAAAACTACAAAAATTCCCACTAAAATATTAATAACTGAATGATGTGAATGCCTCCTTATCCATATCCCACTTCTGTCAACAAAAATGTTACCTGCAGCATCTTGCATGTCACTACACACAATTTCATTTATATTGAGACCAACATAAAATATACCAACAGTTTATTCACATAGAAAAACAATTACCAAAGAAATAAGGCTAACTAGAACGACTGAAACCATTGACTAAAAACAGTGACTACCACAGGGAAATACAACCTGGAACATGGATATCACAGTTACACACATCATTATTATGCCACAACATATCAAATATACTGGTAGTTTAGCTTAGATTTAACAAGATTTAACAAGATTTGCCATCCAAGCCAAAAGCCCAGATGGCAAGTGGACAAGGAAGCCATTGGCTTATCGAGAGTCCAACAATGTTCACCTACTTATAACCCGCCCTCCTGATATATGTGTCAACCTTGTTTTTAAACATATTCACGCTGGTAGCAGTTACACAATCTGTAGACAATTTGTTCCATTCATTTATTGTCCTCTGTGAGAACGAGTGCTTCCTGATGTCCAATCTACATTGATCCTTTACTAATTTTACCTCATGTCCTCTAGTTCTGCTATCCTTCTTGAGTGAGAAAAACATACTTCTATCAATATTTTCATACCCATTCAATATCTTAAAAACTTCAATCTGATCTCCTCTTAACCTCCTTGTCTCTAGAGTTGTTAAACCACATTCTTTCAGGCGTTCTTCATAACTAAGGTCTCTAAGTTCTGGAATCATTTTAGTTGCTCTCCTTTGTATGCGTTCAAGCGTATCTATATCCTTCTTACGATATGGTCTCCATGCTTGTATACAGTATTCTAAATGAGGTCTAACTATTGCTTTATAAAGAGGGATAATTAACTTTTTTCCCTTGTATGTTATGTTTCTTCTAATCAATCCAAGAATTTGATTACCCTTTGAAGCTGCAATACCACACTGCTCTGAAACTTTCATATCAGCGCTTATTGTAACTCCTAAGTCCTTTTCTTTTACAGTAGTACCCAGAACAGTATCTCCCATTTTATAGTTTACATTCAAGTTCCCATGTCCTGTATGTAGGCATTTACATTTCCCAAAATTGAACAGCATCTGCCATTTCTCAGACCATTTCACTAATCTATCTAGATCGTTTTGTAAATGTTGTTTATCACCATCAGTATTAACCTTTCTAAACAGTTTTGTGTCGTCCGCAAATTTCAGTACGTTACTTGTTATACTGTCGTCCAAGTCATTGATATAAATTAAGAATAATATAGGTCCTAATACTGATCCTTGAGGTACCCCACTCAAAACCGATTTCCAATTTGAAACTTCTCCATCTACTACAACTCGTTGTCTTCTGTCAGTCAGCCATTGTTCTATCCAGTCAGTTATGCTATCCTCGATACCATGGGCTTTTAATTTAAGTAGCAATCTTTGATGTGGCACTTTGTCAAAAGCTTTCTGAAAATCTAAGTAGATAATATCTACTGGCGATCCCACGTCTATCCACTTAGTGATTTCTTCCAAAAAACATAACATATTTGTTAAGCATGACCTTGCTTTAAGGAATCCATGTTGAGATGAATTTAATAATTTATGCTTAACGAGGAAGTCCACCATATGGTCTTTAATTAACCTTTCTAATAATTTACAAATCACTGACGTTAAACTCACTGGTCTGTAATTCTCTGACTTATTTCTCGAACCCTTTTTAAATAATGGTATGATGTTTGCTTCTTTCCATTCAAACGGAACAACTCCCTCTTTTAATGACAAGTTGAATACTCTTGCAAGTGGTATACTGATTTGATCTACTGTTTCCATTAGTAATTTTGGAGGAATCCCATCCACTCCTGGTGATTTGTTATCCTTCATTGCCCTTATTTTCTTAGCTACCAATTCTGGAGTTACAACTAACGGTCCTAAATATTCAGATTTAGCCCCCTGAAATTTAGCATCAGCAACTGGTAATGAACTAATATCTTCCTTGGTAAACACTGAACTGAAGTAACCATTTAGGTCTTCCGCCATTAAAAACCCCTGTGATATTATATTTCCAGCACTGTCTTCTAGAGGTCCAACCTTGTCTTGTACGTTTTGTTTACTCCTGACGTATGCATAAAAACTCTTGCTGTCATTTTTTATGTTACATGCCAGTTTTTGCTCATAGCTTCTATTAGATTGTCTGATTTCAGTTGTAGCTGCATTAAGTGCCTCTTTGTATTTTGCATAGTCTTCTTCCTTTCTGGTACGCCTATAAACCCTCCACATAGTTTGTTTTAGCATTATTTTTCTAATAGCCTCTTTTGACAAGTGTTTCTTTCTACACCGTTTTCCTTGTTTTCGGAAGGGAAAAAATTTATCGATGATACTCTCAATTTCATATTTTAGAATATTCCAACATTCAGTTGCGGTCTTATTCATCAGCATGTTATTCCAATCTAGCTGTGCTAAGTATTTTCTCATATCTTTGTAGTTACCTTTGTGGAAGTTTCTCTTGTACGTTTTCGTATTTTTACTTTCTGATTTTACATTGATGTCAAAATGTATTTGATTATGGTCACTATTACCCAATGGTTCAAATATTTTTACATTGTCCACTAATTCTTTTTGTGATGACAAAACTATATCTAATACATTTTCTCCCCTGGTTGGTTCTAGTACATGCTGAGTAAGAAAGCTATCCTGGATTAAACATAGAAATTGTTGATCCTCAATCTCTGTGCTCTCTAGAGAATTCCATTGTATGTGTCCATGGTTAAAATCTCCCATTATGATACATTCCCCTTTACTAACCTCCTTTATAGCGTTTTTTATTTTTGTGTTGTCCTCTTCGTTTATGTTTGGACTTCGGTAAACTAATCCAATAGTTAATTTTGAATTTCCTGAAACAATTTTGCACCAAACAGCTTCATCGCAATCTGCTTCCCTTTCTAGTTTTATTTCATAAGCCTGAATAGGTTCTTTAACATATAAAATAACTCCCCCACCCCTTCTTCCTATTCGATCTTTCCTAAACATTACGTATCCTGTCAGTCCTAATTCAGCATATGTTATATCTATGTTGGCCCATGATTCAGTTATACCAATTATGTGAGGGTCAATTTCTTCTACCATAATGTTTAATTCGTTTTTCTTATTTACTATGCTCCTTGCATTTAAACATACGCATCTATAACCTTTTTCAGAGATGTTTTTCGGATGATTTGATATTGGTTTATCTGTGCTAGTGGCCTCTTGTTCTGCTTGAGACACCTCTAGGTAACCCCCCTGCACTTCTAGTTTAAAGAATGTTTACTTCCAAAAATATTTGTCATTGTACCCAAGTCGCTATCTACTGCTGCTGAAAGTTTGTCCGCGAATACTGCCGCCCCCTTCCACTTAAATGAAGCCCATCCTTCATGTACATATCTGCCCTCCCAACAAAACTTCCCCATAAATCCACAAATCCAACTTCCTCTTCCCTACACAGCCTCTGGACTAACATGTTAATTGCCATCCCCCGACAATTTCGATATTTGTGACCCCTCCTGCCCATTACAGGTAAAATCCCTGACAGTATTACCTGCTCAACCCGCGTCTGTTTTAGTGTTCTGACCAACTACCTATATTTCCTAACTATGGCAGTTGTACCCTCCCTCTCTACGTTATTTGTCCCTACGTGTACTAAAACAGATCCACCCTTACCCGAGCCTACGATTTTTTTTACCCTCTCAGTTATCGCCTCTATTTTGGCTCCAGGCAAGCAGACCACCACATCATCTCCCTTGTTTAAGACTCTGTCGGTCTTCCTGACTATCGAATCCCCCACAAACACCCTCGCTCTCTTCCTCACCCCCTCTATCGCTGCTGCAGAATAACTGTTCCTTTCGATCCCCTCCATCACATTCTGTCCTGACCCCTTCCCTCCTGTCTCCCCCACTTCCCACCCCTTTGCTCTTGTCTCTCCCACTCCCCTCTCCTTCACTCCAGTTGTTTTCCCTTCCGTCTCCCCCACTCCCTTCTCCTTCCCTCCTGTCTCCGCTACTCCCCTCTCCTTCAGGAAATAATTAATCTTTATAAAGCCAAGGCATTTAACTGTTTGACTAAAAACAGTGACTTCTACCACAGGGAAATACAACCTGGAACATGGATATCACAGTTACACACATCATTATTATGCCACAACATATCAAATATACTGGTAGTTTAGCTTAGGAAATAATTAATCTTTATAAAGCCAAGCCATTTAACTGTTTCACCATCATCATCTGTACCAATGGCAATAGACTACTTGTTTTGATTGGACAGTAAATGTACACCAATCATGTGTAACAATATTACTTGTTCTGACTGACAGTAAACGTACACCAATCATGCATACCAATACACTACTTGTTCCTACCAACAGTAAATGTACACCAATGATCTCATTCTGGAATCTGCACCATTTCACTACGTCTTCTGACAGTAAATGTACACCAATCATGTGTATCCAATATACTACTTGTTCTGACTGAATCTACTACTTGTTCCTACCAACAGCAAATGTAAACCAAGCGTCTCATTCTCTACCAACTAAACTGCTTGTACTGACAGTAAATGTACACCAATCATATGCATCAATACACTACTTGTTCTGACTGATAGTACTTGCACACCAACCATCTGTTCCAATAAACTACTGGCACTAAATATACACCAATACACTACTTATTCTGACTGATAGTACATGTACACCTAAAATATTCAATTCACCTTTCACTTATCCAGGGGTAGAAATCAGCACCCTTTCCTCTGACAGACACCCCAGTATCCGAAAGACCTTGGCTGATAGATCAGATATGAGTACAACCTGTGTCACAGTTTATGGCTGTTTGGTGTGTGGCAGGTGCAGAAAAGTGACATAAGTTTTTCTCACGAATGACAAACTTCTTCTCTTTCTCATAGGTGTCGGAGCTGCTTGAGTCACCCTCGGTTATGTCGCTGTTATCACATAGTGTGCATCATCTGCACCAACGTCTTTGTTCTCACTGAATCTGATGGAAGCTTCACATAGGAGTAGTTCATTGGTGCAATAATGTCATCCGTGACTACAGCAGTATTCGCGACGTGTCGCACTTGAAATATCATTACCGGATCGATTTGCATTTCAGCATCAGTTGTATGTGGTGCCACAGCAGTAGTAGCAGTGATGGCACTAAAGGTGACATCCGTAATGTAAAGATTGACGGCATCACCCGTAGCGCTGGATGCTTCAAAACTAGTACCTGTACTTGTACGAACCAGTGGTGAATCCTTCATCTGAAAAGATTACACATACAGTGACTTGAAAATTTTACAAAATTCATCTTTTGCATAATAAAAGTGAATCACAATGTGAGAAACTTTCTCTTGTATGTATTATTTTTAGAATATAAGAGTGCCAGTGTCATATAGAATGTATAAAGTAATCAACCACAGGGAAAAGCATTTTCCCTATGGTGCCATGTTAATTCAACCAATGGGTCTTTCACTGATCTCTTAATGTTTTTAATGAATCTGTTTGGTCAGTTTGATGAATGCCACTGGTAACATAACCAAACGCATGTAACCAAAATTGTAGCATCTTAGCTGAAATGTGCATTATATTATCTAATTAACATTGCACTGTTTTCAATGGGCCAGGGAGGTCAAAATTCTATAAGGGGTCCAAATTCCATAACAAAATATGGACCCATAGGTTCACTTTCTATGGGGTTCCTTATTTTATATCTGACACTCGATTTAGATAACATAATGCATGAATATTGTTATTGGACCAAATGCAGATCTATGTTTGTGACATCTTTATCTTATAAATGCTGCACGCACACACACATACCTGCCCACACGTATATATATATATATATATATATATATATATATATATATATATATATATATATACACACACACACATACCTGCCCACACGTATATATATATATCTATATGTGTATATATATATATATATGTATAATTATTATGTATTATACTGAAAGCATCTGCTAGATAGTATGGTGCATGGACAAAAGCCCCACAGACATAAGCTTGTTGGAATTATTGACTTGATACTGTTAATATTTACCCTTATATTTATTTATATTACTTTTAAAATCATATTTGTCTGCTATTAGCATGTCACCATGAATCTGGTAACAGCCAGGAAGTTGTCAACATTACAGCATAGACACTGTGTACTCTGGTATTGAAACATTGTGACCAAGAACAATATAATCAAGCATTTGCATCAAAAAGAGATACGCCCTTATCAGATATCTGTCAATTCTATTTTTAAACATATTCACACTACTAGCATTAACACAATCATTTGGCAGTTTGTTCCATTCATTTATCACCCTCTGTGAGAAAGAGTAGTTTCTCATGTCCAACCTACACTGCTCCTTAACTAATGCTGCTTTGTGTCCTCTGGTTCTACTGCCTTCTTTAAGTTTGAAGAACATATTCCTATCAACATCCTCATAACCGTTCACTATCTTAAACACTTCTATTTGGTCTCCTCTTAGTCTCCTGGTCTCTAGTGTTGTCAAACCACATTGTAATAAGCGACTTTCGTAACTAAGGTCTGTTAATTCTGGAATCATTTTAGTTGCTCTTCGTTGTATTCTTTCTAGCTTATCTATGTCTTTTTTTACGATATGGCCTTCATGCTTGAATACAATATTCCAAATGTGGTCTAACTATTGCTTTGTACAGGAGTACAATTAGATGTTTCTCCTTATACGTGATAGTTCTCCTAATTAGCCCTAGAAATTGATTTCCTTTCGAAGCAGCAATCCCACATTGCTCTGAAACTTTCATGTCAGCATTAAATGTTACTCCTAAATCCTTTTCTTGTGTGGTTCTACCTAGTACAGCATCCCCCATTTTATATTCCTCGTCCATATTTCCATGTCCTATGTGTATACATTTACACTTCCCAAAATTGAATAACATTTGCCATTTTTCTGACCATTTAAAAAATTTTTCTAGATCATCCTGTAAACTTTGTTTATCTGTATCATTAGTAACCTTTCTGAATACTTTTGTGTCATCTGCAAATTTGAGTACTTTGCTAGATATGTCATCCTCCAAATCATTTATATATATATTAAAAACAGTATAGGGCCTAATACTGATCCCTGTGGTACCCCACTCAAAACAGATTTCCAGTTTGAAATCTCACCATCTACTATAACTCTCTGTCTTCTGTGTGTAAGCCACTTTTCTATCCAGTTGATTACATCATTGCCTATACCATGGGCTTTTAGTTTAAGTAACAATCTTTGATGTGGCACTTTATCGAAAGCTTTCTGAAAATCTAAGTAGACAACTGGTGACCCGTCATCTACCCACTTTGTAATTTCTTCTAAAAAACATAAGAAATTGGTTAGACATGACCTTGCTTTTAGGAAGCCTACCCCACTTGAATGCAGCCCCTTGTTTATCCAAGCCTAATGTTCAGCCCACAAGTTTCCCATAATAAACATGTCACTGGTCATCTGTACAATGCTGTTACATGTGGCTGTAGGGTTTGCCCTTTGTAGTAATTAAAAATGTCCCCATGGAGAATACATGTTGGAGATTAGGATGTTGAAGACTCAAACTTTCCAGTAAATTTATGATACCACCACTGATAGCGATATAAATCTGACTCCTAGCATATTTGCTCCCCCCCCCGGACATCTGCCCCTTTTTTCTATGATAGTTGACAAGTGAAAATCAGTTCGCAGTTTTATCATTATTGCTACAATAACATCACATTCAATGACAAGTCAAAGTCACTTTAGCCTAATGCAATGGCCTATCCCCTGGAGTGTGTATGAGATGTTCTTGTCACCAGTTGTCTTCCAGGTATCATTGATAGTCAGATCAGTGGTGGAAGATGGGTCCTTGGGGTGATGCTTCCACAAACAGTGGTGGACAGTAATGAGTCAGAGATCAGCTGGTTTGGAGTGCCCCTGGTATTAGCTGCCTTAGTTTTCAGGTCCTCACCGACCTTGACAGCTTCTATCTGTGCCGTGTCACCATCATGGTTGCAGGCAGTCTTGTTGATCGCATTCTGGATCTGGAGATCAGATCAGTGACCACAGCACCCTTGCATGATCAGGATCGACGCTGGCTTCACTCCCATTGAAGAGTAATCTTGTTGGTCCCCCTTCTTGGTGCAGGAATGACACTCAAAACATAGCTTCTGACCTCCTCAGATGCTAGTAGTAATTTCCATGGTGAAGTTATAAGTGAATTCTGACAACTCTGGCTTGTGCATCCAGTTTTATAGGAAAATGGAGTCACTCCAACTCTCCATGGTAAATGCAATTCAAAAGAAACCTTGTTGAGATGGCTTTTTTCAAATATCCTCAATTGTCCTAACAGGTCCAGGTCCTAATGTCACTGGCTTCTTCCACAATTGCAATAAAGATAATCCGTTGATTACAGGATCATCTCCAACTATATAAAGTAATTTACTTGGCTGATCTGGCACAAAGAACATTAATTGCAATTAGGGTAATATATATCTTGAATTCATGTTCAGAAAAAAAAATAAGTTAAAAAAACATTTCTTAAAAAACTTACAAACAATCCAGAGGCTACAGACAGGGGGCAAATGTCCAGATTTTGAATAAGGCAAGGGGCTAATGTCTGGGGGGCAAGTGACAAAGGGGCAAATGTCCGGGAGGGGGGCAAATGACCTGGACCTGATATATATATATATATATATGTGTGTGTGTGTGTGTGTGTGTATTTAATGAACAATAATTTTGTAATCATATCTAATTAAATATGATTGTGCACACGTGACAAATAAAACTGTGCCTGATAGACTTCCTTCATATGTATAGCTTGTACTAATACTATTGTGGGTTGCCGATAGTTGCCCCCTCCCCCCACGATATTCATTACAGTGTTATCAGTCGACTCAGAATAAAATGTAATTAATACATCTCTTTATGAACTTCCGGTTATTACATGTGGGGTTTAATCTTCTCAATAAAGCAAATTAATTTTATATAATTTTGCCTTATTGTCAAGTCACAAGAATTCAGACAGAAATTGTAAAGTTTCATTATAGAAAGCAGACATGTAATCTGACAGTGTTCAACTGGGTAGATGACGATGCCTTAGTTAGTTTCCTCTCCAGCTAGACATTGCATGGGTGAAATACATTTTATTAAATATTTAAATACTTTTAAAAAGTTTGTGTAACTGCATTTGCACTTAATCACAATGAAAGTATTTGTATATTTAAATATTTCCATAAAGAACTTGAAATGTAAACAGCAACAGTAGGCTGCTGTTGCGCTATAGTCTATACTGTCTTTTGGTGTGTTTCTCCCATGCATCTACCCCCTTAGCCTTACGCTTGCCGCTTGGTCTCTAGGCATTTAGAACACTGGAGTATGAGACTTATTATGACTGTCAATAAATAATATCAAATTATTTTCTTGAATAATTTTGCCTAGTACATACGCCATGGCCCATGTTATAAGGCTGCAGTATATCCTGTAGCACTTATTGAGTTATTGTTATTGTTTTGAGTACGGCCACGCATTGACGGTACGTCTGATCACGTCGAAAATAAATCGGCGGATAGGAAAACACTCGTAATTATATCAAACTATTAACACTTACTCGCACTTTATTGTATTCATACATTTCGATTTACTGTGGATTATATATATGCTGACGTTGAAGCACAGCTGTGCTTATTGGGGTGGAACTATATTGTAATCGTAGTGATAAGTCACAATGGTAACGGTAATCCAATTTACTAACCTGGTTTCGGCTCGTCGCTTCCTGCGCATCGCTCTGCCCTTTCATATCTGACGTTTCCTTGTCGCAGAATAGTCTGTAGATGCATGGTCATATGCGGAAAAAAATCTAAGATGGAACGGTGTCTTTGACCAAGAATGACATCTTGATGCTCACCGTCTGTCCATGCTCATCACAGTCTTTTGTCTTGTAATTTGCATCGGAAAAGTGGTCGCTCGCAGTGCCTGCGGCTGGCGGACACGGCAATTTCCGCATTTGCAACCACCTTTTCCGCTGCAAATTCTTCCTCGGAAGTCGATCAAAAGTTTTTTCCTTGCATTTGTAGTACTAGTTGATATATCCAGGAGCCATCCAGTGTACACCAGTTTTCTTTTTATTCGATTTTCCATGCGTTTCGGCCGTTTTTCCGAGAGGTTTTTACTGTGTGAACGCCGTGCCAGGAGCTCGTACTCAAACCACTCTGCTGCTGAGCCCCCCGCAGAGCAATATGGCGCCGCCCAGCGAAGATAATGGCAAAGTTTAAAAGGATATTACAAAATTACCGTGGCGTTGCGCCCATCATATAAGGGTGATATATACTGTAAATGGTATGTTATTATGTTTGGGCTATGGTTGTTCGAGTGCTTCACCCCCCCTTTAAGGGGAGACACCCCAGGCGGAAAAAAATTTTTTCCACTATATTCTGATAGCTTTGTATATTTATTATCTATAAAGTTCACTTTTACGGCAATTGCGTACCTCTAAATCACTTTTATTTATGGATAAAGCATGACTCTTTCAAATAATAAATCCCGTTTTTCAATCTTTGACGGCCATTTTCTCAAAAACGTGTTTTCTGCATTTAGAAAAAGGATATCTCTGTGAGTAATTATGCTATCTAAATAAGGTTTTGAATGTTGCATTCAGCATATTCTACTCTGCACAATGACCAGAGGGATTTTAAAAATCATCAACAGTTTGAAAGATAAACTTGTATTTGTTACCAAAAACAAAATACAAAACATTATTTAAAAAATAAAAACACAACATTTTAATAAATGCTCTGGTCATTGTATAATAGAATGTGTACTGAACATGGATTTGCAAGAATTATAATCATATATGTGTCCAATAAAGAGTGGCATTGTTTCTAAATTTGCCTATATTTGCTCAAAATGGCGGACATTTTGTTTGTTACCATGGAAACGGGGGTCTGGCTGAAAAAAGTTCAATATATTTTTTACTCAATAAGACCCATTCTATACATTTGGCAGACAAAATTTCATGAATTGCACAAAAAAAATTATCCTATCTACCTGCCATGTGTGGCCTTAAGACGCTTTCTCGAGTAAAATTTTCCATGTCGTCAACGCGGGTTTAGTGACGACGTGGAATGTTCCATGTCGTCACGTGTGATATTTTTGTGATGATACGGATGGATATATCAATCAATAATAATAAAACATATTACTTATTGTTAAATCTAAGCTATACATATATTATATAAATATGGCTTAACTGTATGCTAAGCCTTGCCTGATGCGGAAAGACAACTAAAACGGCGAGATAAATAAAAAGCTGATCCAGTACGTATGACAATGGACAAATTAAGAGACAAGAACGACATGCGATGAGAAAACCGAACGACACTACAAAGTTGCCGGCGACATGGCAGTATGAGAACTAAGACGCCAGCGCAAAAAAATGGAGATGATACAAAGCCACGAAGAGATGAGAACGATCGAGCGACTTGTGATGATGATATCGACGATGTAACTTCGACTCCTGGCCCAAATAAGAAAGCGATGACCGGACGCAATGCACGTAGGCGCCAAACGCGAATGTACACGCAGACAATCGATTGTATTGAAAACAAACAGAGATGCGAGTGTAACCGCTCACAGTTGTATCGGTTGCGCTGGTTTCGGTGTTTCACTCAAGGAAGAACGTTGTCGTCCAACAACAAGCGTAAGAAGAAGCGCCTTATCTAGCAGGCGGTGGTGACATCCGGCGACGATATAAAGAGGCGCTGACCAATCGCGAGAAGAACGCTGATGTTAGCCTCGGCGCAAGTAAACTCTTAACTCGTTACTACGCAATTGGCATGATGAATGAGGTACTCGGAGTATCTTCTAAACGTCTGCGAGCGTCCACATCGCCACCTACAACACGGGGTCACAAGCATGCGATAAGTAGATAAGAACTCTGTCCATTTGTTTTACGCCACTTTACTGAACTTTGTAAACATGACAAACAATAAAGAAACATGTTCAAACTACGTTGTTGTGTTCGCCATTTGCAATACAGTCTGTGCGCAAGTGCGAGTCATATAGCTACAGGGAGCATACAGGGACCGTTTAGTATCTCAATGTTCAGATTGTACTATCTCCCTCCAAGTCTTCATTACTTATTTTAGACTGTAGTGAGGAAGACTGATAATTGTCTCTTAGGTTTCGTAGTCTTCCAGCCAATTCGGTGGTTTGATGTTGCGGCCATAACGTGAGACGCGTGTTGGCATGGTAGGGGTAAGAATCTTCTCGAGTTCTGGAGCGACATCTGTTGACGCCGTTGGGGTCATGGTCGGAGCTGGGGTGTCCTGCGGTGTTGGGGTACTTGTGGGCATATTTATAGCACGGTCTTCATCCATAGGTGCAGTAGGTGGTATGTCGGGCACAATAGCAGACGATGGTGTGGCGACTGCCGGTGGTACAGTTTTCTTGGGGCTCTCCACATCGTCTTTCCATCTCGCAGGAGTTGCGATGGTGTGTGTGGGTTCCTTCTGTCGTCGAGGTTGAGGTTGTGAAGTGCGACGTGATGCATGATGCTGAAGGTCGTCATCAATGGTAAGACGTGGTGTAGCAATGCGTATTGGCGCATATTTCCTCAGGAATTTCCTGTTCCGGATTGTTATCCTCCCAGATCCATCGACTCGGATTACATACTGGTCGAATTGGCGTACCTCAATGACTTGGCCCGTTTTGTCCCACTTCGTGGGGTGAGGGCCAGTTTGGTTTTGTATTCTCACGAGGTCGCCAATGACGAGGGGTGGTAGTCGTCTCGTGTGTTCTGACCAGTGTTCAGCCGCTTTCATGTGTCTGTTTCTCAGGGCCTCTTCTCTAGCAACAAGTGTCTCTCGCCAGGTCTCGTGTGGTTTGTACCTACCGGGTAGTATAGGTATGAAGTCCTTGATCGGTCGTCCAAATACACACATCGCTGGGGATAACTTTGTATCTGGGTCAGGTGTATTCCGATATTGGAGGATCGCGCGTTGGACCCCATCTGTATCGAGTTCCCCATTGGTACCAGTGTTGTTGGTTATGAGGCGTTTGACGGTCTTCACACCGATTTCAGCTCTGCAATTGCTATGCGGGAATGCAACTGATGAAAGTCGGTGGTGTACGCCCCAGGTTTTAAGGAAGAGGCGGGTAGTTGTTGAAGTAAACTCCGGGCCGCCGTTTGATGCTAGTTCGTCTGGGATTCCGTAAGTCACGAATGAGCGGCGTAGGCTGTCAATTAGACCATCTGCACCTCTTGTGGTCCTTTCAATGATGGGCCAGTTTGAGTACCTGTCAACTATGACCAGGTAGCTGTTGCCTTTATAGGTGAAGAAGTCTGAGCACACGCATTGAAACGGGTAGACCGGTAACACGGGGGGTGTTGGTGGAGCGCTGGGCTGCGATGGCGCCATTCTGTTACAGTCGCTACAATTTGTGCGGACGGCAGCAATGGCTGGTGTTATCCCGGGCCAGAACACGGATGATTCGGCCCTCGCCGTCATGGCAGATATTCCTTGGTGCGCAGAGTGGAGTGCCAATAGGACGTCCTCTCGGAGGCTCGGCGGTATGACAATCCGGTCTTTGTAGATGACTACACCGTCTATTGTGTGAAGGTGCTCACGAAATTGGTGGTAGGCACGGAGTGGTATAGGTAGTTCGTGGCGGAACTTCGGCATACCGTTTTCGATGATGGACATGAGTAGGTGCATGTTCTCATCACTAGCCGTTTCTTGTCTTGTACGGTCCCATGTGATGGATTGAAGAGACTCGAGTGTGTAGGTCGCCGCATTCCTGACTGCATCATCTATGTTCCCGTGATCTATAGTGTCCTCGTTCGTGCGAATGCCTTCTAGGAATGCGTGTTGGATCATCATGGTTGAAAGCAAGTTGGATGGATCATCATCATTGGGTGTGATGTCATCTTGGAGGTGTAGTTTGTCTGGACGAGGGGTACCCGATGGGTGCCGAGACATGGCATCTGCTGCTTTGTTTTGTACCCCGGGGATGTGTACGATGCGAAACCTGTATCTGAGTGTTTTTTCTTTGAGATTTCTCAGGCGTGCATTTGCGATTTCGTCCAGTGACCGATCACCGAGTATTTTAAGGAGTGGTTTATGATCCACTGCCACGATGAGGTCTGCACATCCGAGGACAAAGAATCTTGCCTTATCGAGGGCGTCGGCCACAGACAGAGCTTCGCCTTCGATGGGGGCATATCTAGACTCGGCCGGGTGGGTGAAGCGGCTTCCGACAAGAGTGATTCTCCATCCATCCGGGCAGCAGAATGGTATGCTCTTAGTGCAAGTGCAATGTTTTTGTAATAACCAGAAACCGATACCATCTTTGGACCAATCTGTGGCAAGGCAAGTCGGCTTATCCTTGTCAAAGATTGTGACACCTTTCTCTATCTCATCGGTGATAATGTCTTTGGATTCCTTGAAGAGTTTGTCTAGTTCGTCGTCCCACACAAATGGGTTATCGGGTTTCAGCAGGTGTCTGAAGGGCTGCATCCGGTCAGCCATGCTGAATGTATACGCCACCTGGTTGCCGAGCCCGAACCAGGACCGAACGTCTGTAATGTTTCTGGGGGTGGGGAAGTCGCGAATGGCTTGTAGGTATTTTCCACAAGGGCGCACATTGTCCAGGGTGATCACAAACCCTGCGAATTCTACTTCTGGTCTGCAGAACGTGAACTTGTCTGGGTTCAATGTTATCCCATTTTTGCCACAAACGTCTAGCCAGTGGATGGCCTGGAAGAAGCTTTCCTCCATTGTGTCTGCCCACAGAAGTGTGTCGTCTATGCATTTTGTTTTCTGGGGATGTCAGCTACGATTTCATCATATCGTCTGGAATATCCGTCACCAGAAGCAATGTACCCTGTGGAGTAACGCAGTATCTATATCGGCCCCATGGCGTTATGAACGTTGTCAGGTGGCGATCGTCCGGGTGAAGTGGCACGCTGTGGTAACCATTCCAAGCATCAAATACCGTTTTGAGTTTGCCCTGTGGGACGGCGCGGGCTTGGTGGAATGGTGATTGGGTGTGGTGTGTCTCACGTGTCGCGTGGGTGTTCAGTGGTTGGAAGTCCACTGTGCGGCGGGGCTTGCCCGTCTTCTTTGCACACACTACCATTCTGTGACACCAAGTGACCGGCGTGCCCACTGGGACTGGCTCGATTACCCCTAACCTCACATCCTGGTCTAGTCCCGCTTTGACGTCCTTCTGCCAGTGGAGTGGTACGGGTATCGGTTTGTGCGAGGCCACTGGTTCAGCATCTGGGTCCACCATGAGCCTCATTGGGGAACATTTCATCATGGGGAGGGGTTGATGGTCGCATGTATTGAACGTACTCGCCTTATAGTAGTCGACCAAGTACATCTGTAGTTTCTCTCGGTTGGATTCAGTCGCCGGGAAAGGTAGTTTCGTTGGTGGCGGTGGCGGTAGTTGTCGCTTTGGACAGTCACACGTAGTAGTGATGGCAACAGTATGGGCATGGTCTCTCTGATGAGTCTCTCCGATTGTTGGGAACGTCTTAGAGAGCATGCCAAGGGCTACGCATGCTTCACGGCTGAGGAATATCTTGTCAGAGCTGTCAGTCACGTATACGACCTGTCGTGTCTCTAGTCTGTTTTGGTCCTTGTCTCTGCCAGAGAACCGAAGTATGGCTGCTCCGAGGATTCTGATGTCCTTGTTATTCGCGGCGTGCATCTTCATAGAGACGGGGATGAGATCTTCATGTGCTAGGCCGAGGCGGCTGACTGCCCCGATTCCAATGAGGCAACTCTGGCAACCTGTGTCGGCCATGGCAGATAAGGATAGGGGTCGAGTACGGATTTTCAGTTCAAATCCCAGAGCCTTGTAGTCCTCCTCAACCACGCAAATGTCTAATTTGATGAATGGTTGAGGTCGTGAGGCTTGTTGCATCCACCTGTCGCAGATGTTGTTATAGAGGTGATGGTCAAGTGTTATGGAACGCCTCCCGCGTTCATGACCAATGTTTGTAGCAGCACATAATGCATCGAATACTGCGCCTTCACATTCACCTGAATCAGTCCTTTGGGGCTTAGCCTTTGACCTCTTCTTGTTGCGACATACTTTTTCCAGGTGATGTTGCAATTTGCAGTACTGGCATGTACGATTGTAGGCGGGGCACTCGGTTTTTCTGATGCGGAGCGGAGCACTTCTACCATGGCCCTTTTCACCACAGTAGCTGCATGGGCTTGAGTCAGTCATCCTATCTCGGACATCCTCTTGTTTTCCCCGACGGTATGTGCTACCCACCGATTCTGCACCTTGCGAGTTCAGCAGTCTGGATGCTGAGCGTTTGCCAGATTCCTTGGCCTCCACGAATTTCAGCACCTCTTCGAGAGTCATATCCTGATTCTGATCCCCGAGTACATCGAGCTGTATTTCCTGGTCGGCTATGCCGCGGGAGAGTACGTCTCGAAGTATGGCATCCGTATAGTTGACGTCGGCTGCGCATGAGGGACATTGTGTGACATAATTGCATATGCCTGCTTGGCCTTTTATTCTGGCTCCAAATGATCGGATAGCCTCGTCACGATCTTGTCGCATATTGTGCAGCGCTGCGCGGGCGACCATGGTATTCTCCTTGCGCACGGCCAGCATCTTTATAGCCGTCAAAACATCTTGCTCTGGCTTACCGGATAGGCTGCCCCCGGCTGCACGTATGAGATCTTTTCGGAGCTCGTCACTGCAGCATTCCAGTAGTTGAACCACTACATCTCCACCCGTGAGCTTGGTGCCCCTGCGGTACTCGTCCCAGCGGGTCTCGAAATATGCCCACTCCTCGCTAGATCCGGCCGATGATATAGTTGGTCGTTTTAGTTTCTCTGCTCGAGTAGCCTGGGCAGTGGCAGCGTGAGTAGAGGCTGCATGCGAACTGGCGTGAAGGTTGAGAAGGGCAGCGATGATGGCGCCGTCTTCAGCTTCTGCTGTCTCGAATTCACAACCCACGATAGGACACTTCATCTTCATTTTGAAAGATTGTATTGTCCAATGTTATTGGCGGTGTGGTAGGCCTACTATCGCGTTTCCGGCTCAAATAGTCCTAGTGCACGCACACGCTTCCAATGTCAGTGCTGTACGATTAACGTCACGTATGTTTCTTTATAGATAAGAACTCTGTCCATTTGTTTTACGCCACTTTACTGAACTTTGTAAACATGACAAACAATAAAGAAACATGTTCAAACTACGTTGTTGTGTTCGCCATTTGCAATACAGTCTGTGCGCAAGTGCGAGTCATATAGCTACAGGGAGCATACAGGGACCGTTTAGTATCTCAATGTTCAGATTGTACTAATAAGAAGGATATTGCGACGCAAACGTTTGATGCGAGAATTCTTCATGTCGGATGAGGTCTCTCGGATGCTCCCCGGGAAAAAGACACAGTCACAAGAACAAGTTAAAAAAGCAGAAGAGGGTAGTGTGTGATACTTTGCATAATTTCCACGCCCGATTCAGAAACATACAAATGATGTGCACTGTCAGCTATTCGTCATTTTGTCGGATGCGACTTTTTTGGGTCGTCTCACCAAATCAAAGTGATCGGGACACCTGTTTGCGCCTTACACACGAGAACATGGCTCTACTGCTCGCTAAACTCAATGAACTTAAAGTGATTCACACGAAAGATCAACGGCTATTCTTGAGATGGTGGCTCATAAATACAAATCAGTCATAATGTTGACAGGACGGCATCGGCGACGTGGGAGATTTGGAAAAGTGTCAAAGAAGATTGTCAGATATGTGGTGCGAAGACGCAGGTGACGATAACCAAAAATATCAAACACAACGGCACGTTAGAAGAACTCGTTGAGGCTGCCAACACACTAATGCCAAGATTCAAGCGTCACCATTTTAACATGAAGATTCAACAAGCCTACTGCGCGAACCTAAGGAGTAACCTCCAAAATATTGAATGCATGGTGCATGTCGACTACGCCGAGAATTATCTTGGCAAGTCCACGAGAGAAGTGCAGGCAGCGCACTTTAGTGCGTCACATGGAAAAATCACGCTACATACGGGGGTGTACTACGTGGGCAAGGATGTAGAAAAGACTTTCTGCACGCTTTCGGATAATACATACCAAGGTCTCGCTGCTGTATGGTGACATCTACGGCCGATCCGGAGAGATCACCCTGCAGCGACGACAATCCACCTCTTCAGTGATTGAATGACGTCGCAGTACAAGCAAAAAGGCAACTTCTTCCTTTTCGCCAACATCCCTCTGCAGTTCGGATTTTCTCGTGGTAAGATATAGGGCATGCGAGACGGGATACTATGTTTGATCGCATAGACTTGCACTATGGCTAATGCATTTCATGTATTTAGGTCAAGTATATCTGTTCAAAAGATCTGTACATTTGTATGCGTATTGCCATGGTATCTTCAGTATTTACGGATGATCATCTATACATACAGTAGTCTGTAGCATCTTCTTGTTTCCGTATATCACGCCGTGTGGCGTATATTGCATGTATGTAGTCATACTGTAACATATTTCTAAGTAATATCACTGGGTGATGTCAAGTCTAAACAGTGCACATTTTCTTAATGCAGCGACGTGGAACTTCCATGAGTCTAGTTGCGGTAAAGGAATCCCAGATGGCTTCAGGGCAACCGTGAAACGACTGGCAGACGAGGCGGTACTTCATGAAAAGGACATCAAGAACGCGTCGTCTCTGTTACAGAACGCCATGACCGCCATAGCCCTACACCTTGTTCCAGCTGAGGAGGTGTCTTCAGCTACTGAGAAACTGCTGAGTTAAAACTGGTACCTCTGCCACAGAACATGAAATTGCACCAGGTCATGACTGACACTACTAACACAGTCCACCACATGGTGCTAAGCTGTGATTGTTCAAAACCATCGATGTGCATGTGCTATTCTAAATGTGTCATCAATTTGGAAAATGCTATTGGTGTATCCCTTCGATATCGACAATCAACAGCTGGGCTAACCTGTGGATGATTGCCAGTCATACTACACCAATGTTCTGAGTAAATTGCATGCATGTAGTTCGTATGTCCAGTTGCGTGGTGTCTGGTGAAGTTTGGTAAGAGTCTGCATGCGATATCCACTTGCTCTCGAACGACCTTTCTCTCCAGCGACAGGCTAGCATCGAAGTTGGTGCTAAGTTATATGAGTGAGAATACATCATGTTTCACCCCTGTGTCAGTGGCAAGCATTCATAAGCTAAAGGTTGCTTATAATAATGTATTTTGGATGTTGCTCAGACTGCTGAAATATTGCAGTGCTTCCACCATGTTTGTGGAAAACTGTGTTCCCAACAGTGAAGCAGTTATTAGAAATCTTGTGTATAAATTTATGTTGAGATTTGATGCTTCCGATAACAAGTTGGTCAATGCAATAATGACCAATTGAACTGAATATATATATATATATATATATGCATGCATGCATACATGTATATCATATCATAAAAGGATTACTAGAAGAAATAAAAGGGATATATAAACCGTTATTAGAAATATGTATATATATATATATATATATATGAGTGCCATACATAAATATACATCACTCTAATATATATATTAGTGATGTATATATATATGTATTTATGTTTGTATGCATACGTATATACATATATATACACCAGGTATATATATATATATATACGTATGTACATACATGGTTGTACATACGTACATACATACATGTTAGAGTGGTCAATTTATGTATATATAATTATATATATATATATATATACATAAATTTATTTTATATGTGCGTGTGCTTGTGTGTGTTGGTGCCCTGCACGGGCCGGGCCTGAAAAAATATTAAACACATCAGGCTTGGGCCGGGCCTGGGCCTAGTGTGAGCAAGTCGGGCCAGGCCTGGACCTAATAAAAATATTAATACAAAACCCAGATTTTTTATTTTAATATTACTAAAAACTGAATATAAATTGTATTTCCGGTTAATGAATGTTTAAAATTATTTCTTTAGTATTACATGGTTGCAATGAATGAATGAATTAATGACACCAGTGCTTTATATATTGGAATGTAGTTTAACCTCTTTTCAACAATAGGACTTCCAATAGTATAATTTTAATAATGACAGGGGCGGATTCAGGGTTTAGAAAAAGGGGGGTCCAAGGTAATGTATGAAGCGGCGAAGGAGGATACATATTTATATATATTTATTCGTTCGATAACGTGTACAATTCAATTACAATTGAAGTATCTTTGCACACAAAGAGACAAATACGTCTTTGACTAAAAGAAAGTGCTACACGCATTCTCTATATTATTCAACACATTCTTTGCCAAGGAATCTGTGTTTAATAGTTTCTCATCCAGCCCCTTCTGACAGTGGTTCTGAATTATATAATAAAAGTAGCTAGGTTTCATATTACAGAAAATTGTGGCATCCAGTTTGAACAGAGACAAGGTGTAATTGAAACGTTTAGACATTATATGAACCAATACCCCGAAAGGCTAGATTGCCCTGTCAACAGAGCCTATCCAAACTGTTGTTGCATTTTAAATTACTCTGTATAAAGCGCACCATTTGATTCATGATCTGAATTTGAATCAGGAGACATTCTGGTAGAAGTAGTAGTAGTACCATACAACAACAGTGAGTGCAAACTGGTAGATGAAAACGTTTCCTAATACCTTTGAGCCATGTCAATTAAAACGCATCATATAAATACATTCAACATAGAAATAGGAACAGCATGACATAACTAATTAACGTTGTGTACCTATATTACAAAACCCAAAAGTTTAAATGTAGTGATTAGCACATCCGCCTTTCATGTCATAGTTCTGAATTCAAGACGCAAACCGGACACGGTAGATTTGGTGTATAAATCTGGCTCTCAACATTGTGAACTGTGTATCCCTCGTAACTCGGGAGATCACGGTAATGTTGGTCCAGTCTCAATTCGGGACGATAAAGAACCACTGAGGTCAGCTTGGTGATAAAGTTTTAAAAGGCTAACTAGTTAAATGAGATTACAAAAGGCCATACCATTCTAACCACAATAATTAATTATCAGTTGATAGAACGTTGCCGGGTGCTGGAAACAACTAGATACTAGAAACTCTGTTTATATCAGCTGTTTTAGTAACGGTTGTTTATCAGCAGATGTTAATCATTACACATCAAGCTCCACTACTCGTCGCGTTTTCCATTGTGATAATATTAGCACACCTGATATGAGTCACGTTGATTATTGGTACAGTGTGTGACTTGAGAACATTTTCCGTTTGTTCCTTTCTATGAATATTTGACAAACTGTTTCCAGATCAATCTCCATGCCGTGGTTCATGTTCATCAGGGTGAACCCAGAGAGCCGATATTCTTGTTGCGTAGGTAGGTCGCTCTTCATCTGCGTGCACGAGACGTTCAGCCAGGTTAGGCGAGGACGATGACTATGTGGGCTCTGTGGGTTTCAAATAACGCTGCCATTCTTTCACCTTGGCGAAGAGACGTTTGGCATGTCTGACCGTCCACAACATTTTGTACATTTCGCGTATCTGTAATGATCCCAGGAGTAGAGCAAGAATCTCTATACCCTTCCTCCATTCTGGGTTAAATCGATTGTGGAATTCGGCAGACAGGTGGTCACAAAACGGGATTGCCATATTGCGCAGGTAGTGCTCCCGTGGAGATGTGCTGGGAACATTGGCTCTTTGCATCTGCCGGGAAGACCGGTGTGTCCCTGGTGCTGAGATGGATGTACCAAGAAATGTGACTAAACGTGTAGCGTCTTTATACCATACACTGTACTCCTCTTCTATATCCTGTCTCGTCGTTATCATTCGTTCCCTGGTTTGGTCGATCATACCGTACGCTTGATATATATATTTTTTATATATTTTGAAGATTGGAGGCCATGGGCCTGACATTCTCCAAAACATTCTTAGTGATGATGAATGCGATGATGGTATGTGATGAAGGGAGACTGGTTAGCAGCCCTTACGCTTTCGTCCTGGTTTCCTGATCCCAACTGCCAGTCAATGCAACCTCCTCGTAGATGTCATGATATTCAGACGGATTCAGTACGGCTTCCAGACATTCACACAAAAACTCATACATGTCATAAAACGTGTCATTGCATGTGTGACGCTCCACTCATCTGGTCTTGCACATCCCGACAAGTTTCTTTTTCCTCATATTTGGTGCCAGATGTTTTAGAATTCGTTCCAGGAATCGTTGTCGTTTAGGGGACATATAGAAAAAAAGGAATGCTGCATCAAGGATGTCGATCATACTCTGGATGGCAGGTAGTCTACAGGCATTGGCGATGCTCATATTGAGGGCATGGCTGTTGCAGTGTATATACAAAGCTCGTGGGGATAATTGCTTTATCCTCGCCTGCATGCCAACCTTATCCGAGGACATACATTGCGCACCATCGTAGTTCTGTTCCCTGGCTTTACTAATGTCGATGTTATGATCTTTCAGGCACTTTATATCACAGCATGAGTTATAGCTTCCCCCGTTGCCCTCTCAAGGTATATAAAATCAAAAAAGAACTCTTTGACTTTACAGCAAGCCAGCATCCTCAAGCAGGTTGACAGAATCTCCTGGTTACCATGTGGATATGTCGCCTCATTTGCCATGATAGAAAAGAAGGCATTTTCATCTTCAAGGCTTCGTGTATTTTCCTTTCTAACGTATTCGGCTACTGCATCAGTCACTTCATTATGGAAAATTCTTGATGTATACTGCGCATTCTTCCTTCCGGTCAGATGTTCTTGGAGTGTGTCGTCGCGTTTGGCCATCATCTCCAGAATTGCCCAGACGTTTCCCCTGTTGGACGATGTACTTGTCCGATCATCCCTGTGGCCTCGAAGTGGCAAGTTTTGTTGTCCACAAAATACAATTGTTTCTGATGCAGACGATTTTTTATCAAACAACCAGCGCGTCTGTTGGGCACATGCACTGGATCAGGGAGTAGTATCCGAGGATTGCGTAGCGCAATCGAGCGAAATCTGCAGATTGCGCAGATCCAGCAACTGCGCCCAACACGTCTATGAGTGCCAAACATTCCCATAGTATGTTCATTCTTTAGCGGGGAGACATGGTCAAACATGAGGTTGGCGTTTGTGTGTGTGCGTGTGTGCAGTGAATCTATGAACGACGTCACCGATAATGCTAAGAATAACTTTGGGGATCCACTGGACGCCATGTATATCAGTGTCTGAAAACATCAGACACCGATGTAGCACACTGCTACTAAAGAATGTGTACGTACTAAGCTACACGTTTGAGCTTGTGTTGTTTCTTGGAAATGACTTTGTCCCGCGTTGACATGCAATTGCAATGGATTTTTGGTACTCAAAAAGGGGGGGGTCTGGACCCCCTGGACCCCCCTCTGAATAATGTGCATTCTTTTAATAGAGACATTTCATATAATTGCAATGCATAGTATTGCATACACAGTACACATTACACAGTACATATTATAACTACATATGTGACCTGCAGCGTTCCGCGGGGCCCCAAACCAATCGAATTACACTAAGGCAAACAGAATATGTACATACAAGGTTTATTCGCACAGAAGAACAATTAACCGAGACATAACATTATATAGCAGACTAACTAAACTGTACTTAATTTCTGTAAAGAACTGTTCAACTTAACCAAGATGATATATGGCCGAAACGGAAACTACGGCGGACACGGCGACTGCTACTCAGAACTATGATAGCTGTCATGGATAGAACACAGATTATTATCAGGCCGTCACCACATTTCACGTTCAGTTGAAGTCCACTTCCAGGTGCCATCATGTTATAGCAACCTAATACAATAATACTGATCACGATGATATAATAGTGTACCGACCATGCAACATAACTTTAACAAATAAATGTAACACCCGAATGTAACTCATTGCAGGACATTCAGTACACAACAGTAACGCTTGAACATTGTAACACGACTAGTGCTGCCATCTAATGACAACAGGGGAATCGGGGTACTGATACTGCCGACAATACTACTACTGACATTACTCATTGAAACCTAATGACACCGCACGATACACTGTCACCGTAGTACTAATTCTATTATGCATTCCGCAACTCATTCTTGCTAACACATTATACATTCATTAATCTAACCGCTAGGACGATATACAAACGCTAACATGCCATTGTCGTTGACGGTGCCTAACTTACCTAGGTCTAGGAAATTTGTGACATCTCGCCGTCAAAAGTAGATATTGCAATGAATACGCTATCAACAAATAGCTACAAATCCGAACAAATAAACACAATGACAGAGTGTCATACAAACACAATGCTCCGCCCCAAGCGTGCATGTTTCACTTACGTGTAAGTCAGATTTGATTTCTGACCCAGACAGAAGAACACCCGTTACGCGGGAAAATATGATAACCCGCATTCAAGTTTGCGCATCCGTTCTTGCGCACAGTTATTACGGTAAATTGGGAAATGTCAATGCAGCGCCCTAAAAGCCAGATTGTACCAGCGACGCTACAACTGGTTATCACTGTCAGCGTATATTCACTGCATGCGTTATAATAGAGGATAAATGTAAAAGCCTGGGCCTAATGCCAGATACATAAAAAGTCACAGGGTCACACATAGTATATACAGGATACATATGTTACAGATGCATATTTTTTGCATGAATGTAGCCTTTTGCATATATCTAATAAGTTCACTTGGCTGGAAGTAGCCCAGTTGGTAGTTGGTATTTTTCGATTGTATTAACTAGTGTCTACTGTTTAGTGGCTACAATTTCCCCAGTACTGATTCATTCACACCTGTACTAATTCACACATGTCTGAACCTGATTTGTGTCAGGCTTGACTGCAGGCCTGCTGGAAATGCTACAGGGTGTCAGTGCCAGTGGGTAGCATTTAATTGAAATATCAAGTAATACCAAATTAACTGCCATTACTGGTAACATTAATTAATTAAATTAAGCTAACTTAGTTGAGCTAGTTCAATTAACAACTTAAATTAGGGTTATGGTTTGCATTAGGATTAAGTTAGGGTTAGATAAACAAATCTCCTACCCTAACCATAATCCAGTAAATTAAAGCCATTTATAAAAAAATATGTTATAATACATAATAGTAATGACAATAAAAAGTTGATTATTTTTCTTCAGGATATTCATCCGTTTGAAGCAGTTGGTTGTGCTGGATTCCTAGAACTTGTCCAACATACTATGGACAGTAGAGAGCAGACTAATAGACATTATGCAATGTTAATATATATATTTTTTTAATGTTATTTAATAAAACAATGTGTGTGTATTACAGTTTATTTGTGTTTTGTTTTTTATTATAAGATCAAAGGTATATCTTTTAAAAATTTTGCGAGCCACGGCCTTGCGGGCTGTGGGCTTTCCCATCTTTGACCTGCGAGCATGGGCCGGGCCTGGACTGGGCCTGGATTGTAACTGCTAATTGTGGGCCGGGCTTGGGCTCAAATTATAGGCCTATGCAGGGCACTAGTACAACCATCTGATAATACTTTAAAGCAAATTTTAGATGTTTTCTATATAATATTGTAAAACTGATGTCTACTCTGCTCCCATGTGTAGGACAGTAAAGCATATTGAGAAAGCATTCAAATATATAACAAGTATTGTTATTTATGTATTTGTTCATTTTGAAGTAATTATGTTCATTAGTTATGTTTCAATCCATAACAAAGTTTGGTACCGGGCGTAACCAGTTAAACTGTGAAAATTTGTTGGACAGCACAAAGATCAAAAGTAAAGGCACTAGCTTATATTCAAATAACCGGTATTCATTATAAGGTTCATTATATGCTGCTTTCTAAACAAGGTTAAATAATTTTTTTAATTAATTTGTAGTATTGAAATATAATAATGGGTTTATTAACAAACAAAATAAGTTTGGGTAGGAGTAGCTATAATTGTAGGGGCCTAAATTATAGTTTGTGACACACATTTGAAAGTTTACTTTTATGAAACAGCAGACTGTCCTTAACCCCTACGTTATCTATGGCCCAGATGTTTGTTTTTCTCTGTGTCCAGCTTATCGTGAGCATTCTGCGCCATATCCACACATCTCGAATGCGTGTATACGTTTCTCAATCAACGTGGTCTCTAATTTACCAAAAACATGACGCAAAATACACGAGTTGGGATGGGGGTGAGTTGGCAAAAAGGGCCGAAGTTTGCTAGGAAGGCGAAAATGGCGATGGCGGTTGCTTGGTCTGTGCTGCTGTGATGCGTATCGTTATGATTGTGTGTTATTTTGTAAGTATTAGTATTACTCTATGAGTAACTGAATTTAGCTATGGCAATTTCAGCTCATTGATGGGATCAGCCTATAGTTACATTTCCAATCGGTGACCACGTTAACGTTTTGCATGATTATAAGAAAACCGGACCATCAAAAATGTTGAAACTTCCTACCTGCCGTTGTCATCATCTCATTGTCATTGACATGCTGGTCGAGTTTTGTCAAAATCACATGTTTTAAACTCTTTTAAAACGGCTGAACCTGCAATGTCCACCACTGTTTACCAATTTCTGAATGAATTATACTGGTCGGTGTAGTTTTCGACCTACTTAATAGAATATGCCGTTTAAAAACAAATCTTAAGAAACATTTTGTGTAAGAGAGCGGGATACCCAGAGAGCGCTATACCAAATCAGCAAAAGCTACTTCATTTATTCAATGCAAACACATTATTAAAACGGTAATCGTTTACTTAACTGGCCTAAATTATTAGGACTTTATGCCGTCGTTTTTTCTAGCATTTTTGTACCTGAATGCGTTCCTTACATCATTCCGCATATGTTCCAATAAAAAAAGTTCATGTATTCTTTAAAAATATTGTGTTTTAGGCCACTTTTAATCAGTTTTACACCTCAAAACAGCGGAACCGATTGCATAATAAACATGGCGCGTGTGTGATTTGCGCATTAGTCACGCCTCGGTGCCATCAGAACCACGAAGGCGATCTTTGTGTGTATTGGGCATGCAATTACGCAACGTAAAAAAATGAAGAGAAAACATTTAGAAAATAGGCTCCAAAAATGTTTCAAATGAAGAAATTCTAGAAAAAAAATTAAAACATTCTCCACAGTTATATTAAATGCAACATTTGTAGAGCACATACAGTCACTTCTAATGTAATATTTCATATTTTTTTTATGAAATATTTGATGTTGCAAATATTATTTGTATGAAAATTATGTGGTCGATATTAGATGTTATACGCATGCGCAACTACAAGGGGACATCTCATTGCATGTCATTGTTAATATAATTAAATTTAAAGGAATGCATGGGTTAAATTATCTGTCATTTGGTGAACAAAGATTATTGTTATTGTAATTAAAAATGATACTGATGATATTGCATGTCATGTGCATCTTTAAAGGGAAAATTCACTGCATATCATTGTTAATATAATTAAATTTAAAAGAATGCAGGGATTAAATTATCTGTCGTTTGGTGAACAAAGGTTTTTTTTGTTAAATTATGCTGATATTCCATGTCTGGTTTCCTTCTGATGGGGAGGGGTATTGTTAATATAATGAAATTAAAAAAAATGTAGGGTTAAATGATCTGTAGTTTGGTGAACAAAGGTTGTTTTTAAATTTTGCTGATATTGCATGTCTGGTTTCCTTCTGATGGGGAGGGAGGGGGAGAGGGAGGGAGGGAGGTATTCTGTGTTGTCCTTGGCTGAGGTTCAGATGGATAGTTTTAGTTTTGAGTGTAGGGGATGTACGAGGATGAAGGAACTTGAATTGGAGTTAGAATAGCTAAGGCTGCTCGTTGTGGCAGTGGTGGGAAGGGAGCAGGTGGTTTGTGCCAGTGGTTCTGGTGAGGGGACAGTGGATAAAGTAGGGGAAAACGACGAGAGAGATGCTAGGGTGAACTCACCTCAGCCTGGGAGGAGGTTGAGAGGAGGTAAGGTGACAGGTCGTAGGGAGGCGGGACGGAAGGAGACGGGACATAGGGAGACAGGATGAAAGGAATAAGGTAAATTGCTGTAGGAAATCGTTGCCCAAGCCTAAATAATAACACTATTTAGTAAGTATTTACATCGTGTGGCTTTCTTTCGCGCACCGAGGGCCTCGGTCTGAGGTAGTTGCACAAAAGAAATTGTGTAGCATTTGCACGAACTGCCGTGACGAGCGCATAACCATCGAATACACATTGAATGCACACGATTATTTATCCGCTGGATGTGAGCTGTTTTAATGTGTTATCAGTCATTCGATCTAGAAGAGATTATATTAAATTGTAAATTAATATAAATTGACTTAAATTTATATAAATTGACTTAATTAAATTAAAGTACTCCTTCACTCCCTCCTTAAAGTTGCGCATGCGCATGACATGCAATATCATCAGTATATTTTTTTATTGCAAAAACAATAACCTTTGTTCACCAAACGACGGATAATTAATGTAGTTATGTTAACAATGACATGCAATGAGTTGTCCCTTTAAAGTTGCGCATGACATGCAATATCATCAGTATATTTTTTTTATTACAAAAACAATAACCTTTGTTCACCAAATGACAGATAATTAACCCATGCATTCTTTTCAATTTAGTTATGTTAACAATGACATGCAATGAGTTGCACTGCACATGCGCATGACATGCAATATCATCAGTATATTTTTTTTATTACAAAAACAATAACCTTTGTTCACCAAACGACAGATAATTAACCCATGCATTCTTTTCAATTTAGTTATGTTAACAATGACATGCAATGAGTTGCACATGCGCATGACATGCAATATCAACAGTATAATTTTTTATTTCAAAAACAATAGTCTTTGTTCACCAAACGACAGATAATATGAATTAAATTAAATAAAATTTTATTATATTAACAATGAAATGCAATGAGATGTCCCCTTGTAGTTGCGCATGCACATAACATCTAATATTAACCAAATAATTTATAAAAAAAACAATATTTGCAACATCAAATATTTAATTAAATAAAAGATGAAATATTACGTTACAAGTGACTGTATGTGCTCTACAAATGTTGCGTTTAATATAAAAATTGGGGAGAATTTTTTATTTTTTGTAGAATTCTTTCGTTTAAAAATTTTTTGAGCTTACATTCGCTTTTTTATCTTAATTTTTTACGATGTGTAATTGTACGCGCGATACACAAAAAGATCGCCTTCGCGGTTCTGATGGCACCAAGGTGTGACTAATGCGCAAATCGCACACGCGCCATGTTTATCATGCAATTGGTTCCGCTGTTTTGATGTGTAAAACTGATTAAAAGTGGCATAAAACACAATATTTTTTAAGAATATATGAAATTTTTTTTAGTGGAACATATGCGGAATGATGTAAGGAACGCATTCAGGTACAAAAATGCTGTAAAAACCGTCGGCATAAAGCTCTAATAATTTAGGCCAGTTAGGAAACCGGCGGAATTCGACTTATATTTATGGCAAGCCGTACAGACAATCATTTTTAATTTTACCACTTTGTTCCAATTATGTCAACTTTTTATAACAACCAGGCTTGACAGCGCTTTATAAAACACATACACATATATTTCACATTGAATATATAACGTTAATGTAGTACATTTTTTCTTGTATATTTAACACATTTTAATTATTCCTACTTTTATGACAAGACTAGCTTGCCATACATCTACCACAAAAAGGGCTATTATTGTCACGTGGCCAAGGATGAGACACGCGTCAGCAGACGCTCAATAATACTGTCTGGTAAGCATGCAAAGTCGGTTTTTTATCAAGGTATGTATATCATAAACATGTTCCATGTTATATTATATATCAAAACATATTTTGCTCAGACAAGACTCTGTATCGGTATTGTAGTAAACAGGCGCTGTGACGTCTCTAACGCGATATCAAGCGAGATTTCAATGGATCGAAAACTGGCGTGGGTCGAAAACTGCACCGGTAACTATACTATGCACTCTTGCCTTGTGGCGAAAAAATGCCAAAAATTCCTCCTATTAAAATCATCAAAAAACCCAGTTACACTGTGACTGTCAACATGGCAATGTTCCTGCTCAAAAACACTTATGTCAGATGATATGAATTAAAACAAAATCCTATATCCAAACTTACAACACCCTACATTCATGTGTAATACACAAGGAAGTCTTAACTGAGGCATTATCCCTGATTCAGTGATTTATTATTTTTATTTAGTGATCATGATGGGAGGCGGTGGCTAGATACGGTAGCCCAGAGCCGAGGCAGAATGTCAAAGGTAAAGCTTGGCCTTGGGCATTTTCACTGAACTCCAAACGGGTGTTGGCCCATGTAACGGGTTCGGCCCATGTAACGGGTTCGGCCCATGTGCCGAACCAACCGTTTTCACAACTGGTGAACCGTGAAGTGTTCTCGCTCGCATGGGTCACATCAACCATGGGTATACCCAACCGTGTAAATGTAGGGAGGTTGGATGATTTCTTGCATGTGTACGGATACCCTTGCATTGACAGCGTCAAATTCAACGTACTTAAATAGAATATGCCGTTTTCACAAAAACCTGAAGACAATTTTTGTGCAATAATTCGTCATCGATATACTAATTCAGTAACAGTTACTCCATCAATTCAATGCAAACAAATTATTAGAAAAATTATTTTTAATGAGAAACTTACAAATATTGAATACCTGAACCAAGTCGTACGAGACGAGGAAACCGGTTAAATTCACCCTATATTTGTAGCAAGCCGTACTGACAATCTGTTTTACATTTTACCATATTGTTCCAATTATTTCAACTTTTATAACAAATAATCATAAATCTTCCACACGCTTTATAAAATACGTGCAAAGATACTTGTATTGAATATATAACGTTAATGTAGTTATCTTTTTCTTGTATATATATTTAACACTTTTCAATTATTCGTATTTTTACAACAAAACTAGCTTGCCATACATTTTCCATAAAAGGGCAGCTACTGTCAGATATATATTATAGCAAATACAGTGACATTTGTTTATAGGTCCACTATAGGCCAGAATATAAAACACAATATTATGTCCAAATATAATGTCACGCATAAGTTATTGTATATGCCAATAGGTGCTATTATTAGGTATAAATGTAAAGAAATGTGGAATATCAATGTAAATGCTACATACTATGACTACACAAATATAATTTGTGAATTGGTGGTAAACGATCGTAACAATGACTGTCGTAAATATGGAAGAATGTAATGCTGTGATTTCATAAATAAGCACAGTAGAATTTGTTTTCTAACTGCTGTTTCTTTTTTGTTTAATTTGTTTAATATGTCCGTGTTTGTGGATCTTGAGTCAATAAAGATGGTAATAAAAAAGTAAATGTACAAACACTACATGTCCGTTTGTTAACTTTTTTGTGATGATTATTACGAATAGATGAGTACATATTCATCTGATAAAGTAAAAAATTTATATTTACATCAAGGCCACCAATGTCACCAATGTAGTGCGATAGACTACTACAGATTTTGAATATTTGTTAGCACAACTATGCCAGCATGAACTACCAACTAAACCATTGGCTGCACATCAAACACTGGACGAACTGGGACAGCACCTGCCGGAATATGAGATCCAAATCAAGACGAAGTTGATTCTAAAGCTCGCAAAATGCGTTCAAATTTGTTTTGTTACATCATAAGCAAAATTGGACTGTCATGTTCTTTGCTACGTTAGTCAAATACCTGTACATTAGAACGCGGTAATGAAGTTCGTTTATTAGCGACATATCATACAGACACACACAGTCGCTGTCAGCCGACAACGCCCACAGCAGATCAAAACCGAGCCAACCCAGGGAGGGCTCATTAACGTTACAGGGACCTGTGTAAATGCCTAGTAGATAGCTATTTTTAAGGCCTTCAGCGATGTTTTTTAATTGGTGTTTGAAAGAAACAATGATCATTCAACTAAATAAACCACATGGCTTCAATCACGGAAGTAAATGTGCAGCTTACATGAAAATTAATTGGTGAATGGGAGTGGGTCGGTGCCCACCCGTACACAACAGTAGACATCATACTTGGTCCAGACTTTCCACTGATGATGCAAATTAATTAATGTTATAATGATTGGAGGTAAACATTTTATTTGCTATATTTCGCTTCTTGCTGATACACAGGCAGAAGTCGTTCACATTGAAACTCTACTGCTTTGCAATGGTGTTGCAATTCATTGATTTTGTCTACTACATTCATCTACCGCATTTACATGCCATAGGCATAGTGTTTCCCCAATGGCCAATGACGACATTGTGTATCGTGTATGTCCTTATCTGGCAATGTTAGCCTACAGGGATGCACCCTGGACAATGGTATATCACCAGCGGAACTCTTGCGTGGAAGACAACTGAGGACACTTGCCACCAGCGAAATACATGCGAGAGATACAAGAAGAAAGAAGAAAGCATAATGACACAAGGACAGTGGCCAAAGTCATAAGATCAGGCCTGTGATGAACTGGAGGATGGACATGTCATTCGCAGGAACCGTCAACACCAACACAATTATATTTAAAGCTGCATTTTACTTATTTAAAACTGCTTCCTTAAATGGTTCAGCCCATCGCGAATCCGGTTCTTTTAAGTCCAGATGTGTAGTGTGTGACTAATTTAAGTAATGTGTGCAGTCTGTTCAATAAAAAATGCCTGTTTTTGTTCAAATCATTGAAAGAATTGACTTCAATCGTTAGATCTGGGAAGGATCAAGATAGTGGATATCCAAAATGGTAAACACTGTCACTGTGCGAATAAATGCTGATCGTGGGCATGACTTCAATCCTCTCACTGATCGCATGACAAAATTATGAAATTTCACCAAGGGTGAATATCATGATTTTTCAGCATATCGATTTTCCCTTCACTTAATGCTTGAAAATTAAGTAATTTAATAGTTTCTCTGATGGTTTCACTAAAACCACATACTGTACCAAAGATGCACAAACGAGCTAGCATGTTGCAGTGGATACTAGGTAGGTTTTTTGCTAAATTAATTTGAAATGAGACTAAACAATTTTTAACTGAGTAGGCACCTTTAACTTATTATTTATGTAACTAGTTTTTATTTAACTTATCTACTTATGTTTATCTAATGTATCAACTTAATTTATTATTAGTTTTTTATTTCAATTGTGTTCCTGTTTATTCAACATGCATTTCACATCATGCAAAAATATTACAATATACATAAAACAAACTCTACAATGAAATGTTGAATTGGAAATAATTTAAAAAACTTATACATTAGCATTTCCCATTTCATGGTACATACACAAATCTTGCAATAAATTCCGATAAAAAGTCATAATTATGTTTAGACGCATAAAAATAATTAACACAAGGTAAAGGCAAAACTTCTAAAGACGTGATAACATATAAAGTAATATTCCGTATTATTCTGCCGCTATGGGTGAAATTGTCCTCTAAATCAGACTGGTAGCTAATCCGCAGTGTGGCGCCACTGTGAACTATACGAAGAATGCGGGCCGCTTCTAGGGAATGACTCGGGAAACATGTCATTGATCACCAATCTATTTCATAACTAGCGATTTTTTTGCTTATTATCATTTACAGTAGTACCTGCCTTCAACGGACCCTCCGATGAGCGGACACCTGCTATGGCGGGACACTTTCTCAATGTACGGACTGTTTTACCATGTTAATGGTGGACAGCGGACAGGATATTTTGGTTTTCTGTCCCTGCTAAGGCGGACAGTAATAATTATTTTCGTGATTATTTTCTCGAAATATTTTATTTCCAAAATGGCGACGGACAAACAGCACGGTGTGTAGTGGGAAAAACAATGTTATATCGCGAATTCGGATATAAGGCTGTTGGTCGTGGACCCCGATTTTCTGCCGCCGGGGGGAATGCCAAATGGGCCTGCTTAAACCTACTTAGAATTGCTTTGACAATTCTCAAGAAACAGGTGAACAATGTCAATGACAATGAACGAGTGTCAACAAGTTGTTTGTTTGGCGCTGCCGCCGACATCAATCGCTGATGTTAGCTTCGCTTAGGCAGTTTGAAATTGCAATCGAGATTCACAAATATGCCTCGCATAAGAATCAAATAAACAGTCTTAAATGCAATTTAGTATGCCGTACTAATATGACACTGGGGTGAAATGGCATGCCTCTAATCTAAACGACGCGAAACCAACATGCCAAATGCCAAAGGCGCTACCGGTGCGCGAAAATACGAATTCGTCATCCGCATATGAAACGACGAATCAATGCTAAGTTGTGCATCATAAATTTATGCTTCGTTCGAGATCAGTTGAAAATTGAGGTGAAACGATTATTAATTCTGCCTATTGTCGTTTTCTATGTTTAATTAGCTTACATACTGTGCGTGTGTCAACTCATATACGTTTTCGGCTGCTCAAATCCACATTATTATTTTTGATTCGTAGGCCTATTAGTTCAGTACATCATCATCATAGTTCCATAACGGTATACGTACATGTATTTTATTCAGTTAACGATTAAACAGGGTGTGACATTTAAAAATAATACACGTTGATGCTAGTTGTAGATGTATTTTTTATTGTATTTTCCTCCCCATGGCAGAGACACCATGATGAAGGGACCAACAGCATTTAGTGTCTCTTGCAAAAGACAGGCAAAGTGGGGTGAACGATATTGCCAAAGTTTTGAAATGGCAGCAGGTGGATTCGAAACCTAATTGCCTCAATCGACAGTCCAATACTCTTCCACACAGCAACCACACCCCACTAACTCTAGAGAAGGGAAACTAAACCACCCTAGACAGAGCTGTTTATAGGTAAAGGTACACCTTCAGAAGACAAACAGGATAAATACAGTGTCAAAATTGGGTCAAATACATTTTGTATTTAAATATGCCGATTTTGTGTGTTTGAAATTGACTTCTTCCAGAAGCAACTCGTATTTGACCTCGTATTTTACAGAAGCAACTCGTATTTTACACATCTTAGGATCTTAAAGGGAATAGCAAGAACGATTGCTTGAAATAATATTATATTGCCAAAACATTACATCTTGTAGTATATTTCCATCAAGCCAGAATTTTCATCATTACAACTCAATGACAAATCAAATTTTATCACCTTAAAAGCTGCCATAGCAAATAATTTGGCCCATCCTGGATCAGGTTCTTTGATATTCAAATGTGTCTTGTGAATGGTTAGTAATATGCGCAGTTGGTTTTATAAGAGAGTGCATATTTTGAGATGAGTGAAAAATCTAATTGCAGATGCAGCATTAATTAAGCAGATTGATAAGTTTTAATATATGGAATGAAAGTGAATGCCAACGAACACTGGCTTTGTCAAAGTTTGTAAATAGGATGACTTGCAGTTTCCACTTGATGTCAAACCTATTTTTGCACATGTGCCAATGTTCCTGAGAATAAAGAAACTTTTGTGATGTACATACTGCAGTTGTAATTGACGTTTTCTTACTACTGTGATCATAATAAACATTTTGCAATAAAAACCAACTGTGAATTTCAAAATAATATTAATGTTTATATTTCAGAGTTATTGATGTGTCTGCCAAGATGGATGACAAAGTGACTAAAGCTGATGCTGGCAATGCTGTGATTGACATGTGTGGCACTACAATTGACACTGTAGCCCATGTACAGGGCTTCAACTATCAAGAGTTGAACTGTAACAAAACTGTGGATGAAGACAGCAATCAGGTCACTGACCATGGAAACATCGAAGAGACAAAACAAGGCAGTGCAAATTCATGTGGTATATCATTTCACGTAGATAACAGTCAGATTGTTCCCGTGGCTACCATAGAGCAGGCATCAGAACTTCAAGACTTGGGATTAACGGTGTTTAACCAGGAAGACTACGAGCAAGGTATAGCAATATTGCATTCTTTTGTAAACTTAAAACTATTGTAGGTCCAGAACAAGTGAACAGTAGTGTGAATACATAGTATAATAAGGAGAGGGAGAGGGAGAGGGAAGGAGAGAGACAGAGAGTTTTTCGTTTAAAAAAGGCAAATTCTGTTTGAAATGCATTTAAACATGCATTTTATTTTTTCTATGAGAAAGTTTCTGCTGTGTGTGCCTGCTGTGTGTGCTTGCTGTGGGCTGATGAAAGACAACAAGATTGCACGAAATGTACTTTTCACAGTTCTAAATATTACTTAAATGTAAAATAAAATTTTTCTAAATGACTGAAAATAATTCACGTTGATGTTTTATGGTGCACATTTTTAGTTGCCTGCATTGACTAACAGCAAAAGCGGGAACTTTTGTTGTTTTATTAATCATGCATGATTATATAATCCAGCAAATAAATGCATATCTTTGCCAAATTTTTTTATCAGTATAAAGAACATTTTATTACCATTTCAGTGATATTGAACAACACAGTTTTAATTGTAGGCACATTATTGTACGAAAGAGCTGTGTAAAAATTTATGCATATCTGGAGCCTGGCTCATGCTTAGTGTGGCTTTGCACTATTTAGATACTATAATTCATGTTATGTGGTGTGGAATAAACCAGTGGAATTTTAATGTTGTTTAAATACAAATTGGAATTTCAGTTTGAGAAGTTAAATTCTCTTTCAAAACATTGATTCCATGGATTCTGCAGAGATCGTGGAAAATCAGTGTCCCTACGTATGTGAGAATTCAGATGTACAGTGAGAATGTAATTTTATTCAGATGTAAATACATGAGTCATTCAATGCGAATCTAATATTTCTGACATTTGTTATATTAATTATTTTTTTATGAATCAATTTGGTGAAGGCCTGTAGCCAACATTTGAACATCCTAGCTCCAGTAGTTGTTGAGCAATGACAGTTTGAAATTTACCTCACCTCACCTATCCTCTTTGGGCCCAGTGGCCCATAAGGCCGAAGTGCATCTCCTCCAGCTCTCTGTCAGCTGCTACATGTCTGGCTTCGTTCCAGCAGTTCCACCCCAGTATGCGTCTCATTTTCAACAGTTGATCGCCACGTTGTCTTTGGTCGACCAACTTTTCTTCTACCTTCGGGCATCCAGGTCAACGCCGTCTCACATTTTCTGTTCTTGTCCTTTCATAGGATATGTTCTACCCATTTCCATCTTCTTAACTTGACCTCGGTGATGATAGTCTTCAATTTTGTTTTTGCAAGAATGTCTTGATATGATACAACATATAGCCATCTAATTTGTAGGATTTGTCTTAAGCACTAAAATGTATGTATCTAAATGTATCTAACTTTCTGTTGTCTCCTTCATTTATTTTCAGGTTTCACTTCTATACTTCCATACATACTGGTTTAACAAGTGTGTTAAAAAGCCTCAAATTAGATCTCAATGAATATATTATTATTATATGAACTCCATATATCTGCTTTAGTTTCATGAAGGATACCCTAGCTTTATGAATTCTGTTAACAATGTCATCACCGCCTCCTCCTTGCTTACTGGCGTTAGTACTCAGGTAGCTATACTTGTCCACTACCTTTAGTTTTTGATCATCAGTTAGTATTCTGTTTTTGCACTTGCTGTTTATCCTCAATACTTGAATTTTCTTTTTATTTATTCTTAGTCCTGTCCTTGCTGCAAATTGATTCAGTTGCCTTTGTTTGCATGTGTGTGTAAGCATGATGACCTGGTTTTGACGGTTTTTGACTTCAAACCACTCAGATTCCTCACCTTTGTCTAACACTGCACATTCACTATCTTCATATAACTTCTGAACCATGTGGATTATCGTGGAATTCCATAGCTCTCCATGATTTTCCATAGACTCTCTCAGTGCACCGAGTCAAATGCTTTTTCAAAGTCCACAAACGTGATGTATAGAGCTGCCTGCCATTCCACTACCTGTTCTATAATATTTTGCAAAATAAATAACTGTTCCACTGTGCCTCTCCCACTTCTGAAACCTGCTTGTTCGTCTCTCAACTTGCTGTTAAATGTCTTATTCTGTCAATGAGTACTCTTTCGAATACTTTACTAGGAACTGATGTCAAAGTAATTCCTCTACAATTCCCACACTCTGTAAGGTGACCTTTCTTTAGTATTTTAACGACCAGTCCCTGCTTCCATGCTTTTGGCACTTTCTCTTGTTCCCAAAATGTTCTGAATAAGTTTACAAGCCATTTCTCTGTTGTATTCATTTCTGCTTTTAATAATTCTGCTGTAATTTTGTATTTGCCCCCTGCTTTCCTGTTTTTCATCTTCCTTAGCGCTGCTCTAATTTCTGCTTTCTAATTCTGCTGTAATTTTGTATTTGCCCCCTGCTTTCCTGTTTTTCATCTTCCTTAGCGCTGCTCTAATTTCTGCTTTTGTTATTGGGTAAGTGCTGATTTCATTTATGATCGGATCTATCTCCACATCTGTTACAGTATCATCAGGGATAGTTCTATTAAGGATTTCCTCAAAGTGTTCTTTCCATCACACCCTTCTGTCCTTCTGTTAGTAAATTTCCACATGTGTCTTTCACTGCATTTGTTGTCTTGCGTTTGTCATTACTGAGGGTTTTTGTAATATCATATACTTCTTTCATTCTTCCATTACATGCTACTTCCTCTGCTTCCATGGCAAGGTGGTCAACCAACTTCCTCTTGTCTTGTCTCATGCTCTTCTTCACTTCTTTGTCTTTACACCTATATTTATCCATGTAATTCTGCTTAATCCTGTCTGATTTTGTCTGCTCGATGTTGTTCTTCAATTGTCTTCTCTCCTACTAGCTCCCACGACTCCTTGCTGATCCATGTTTTTTCCCCTTTCTTTTTGTATCCCAGTACTTCTTGAGCTGTTTCTTTGTATGCAGTCTCAAAGTCCTGCCATTGTTTCTCAACTACTTCTTCATCTGTCTCATCGTAGTCTTGTAATATATCATATTTGTTGAGCAACTTCAGTGAGAATTGTGTTTTAATAGCTGGTTGCTATAACTTAATTACCGGTATATCAAATTTCTTTCTGTTCTGTTTATTCTATTTGTTCTTTTGTTTCCTGTTGTGTTTCAGCTTGATTTTTTTATCGCACTAATTGGTGGTCGCTCGCAATGTCGGCTCTTCTCATGGCCCTAGTGTCCATTACTGACGTCCGCTGTTGCCTGCTCAATAACACATGGTCTATTTGATTCTATGTCCTTACTCCTGGATAAGTCCATGTCTGTTTATGTATCAGTTTATGTGGAAAAATTATACCTGTTACCACGAGGTTATTGAGTCTGCAGAAGTCAACAGGTCTTTCTCCGGTGTCATTTCTTTCACCTACTCCATGGCTTTTTTTTAAGTTTTCATATCCTTCATTGTCTTCTTCAACTTTGGCATTTAAATTCCCCATTACTAGGAGTATGGCATGCTTATGAACACAAACCACATCTGTCTGTAGCTGTTCGTAGAAATTGTCTTATCTTCGACGTTGGCTTCATTCGTTGGTGCATAGAGTTATATGATTGATAGCTTCACATACTTGGAGAAGAATCTAGCATAAATAATTCTATCGCTGATAGGTTTACATTCCAGCAATGCTTGTTCTGCTTTCTTTGTCATCATTATTAGTGTTTACGATCATTTTGATTGGCCTGTTATCTGACGGGGTCACCAGGCCATATCTGCTTGCCGTTTCCGTTATTGCTTTAAAGGCACAATAAACTATGTTATGGCTGATATTTGCCGGTTTAAGAGCATGATTTAATTAGGTAGATATAATACTGATGTGTACTGGAATCACAGTAACCAGATGATATCAGGGTTCGAAATTAACATCGGGGGGAAACTGCCGAAAGGCTGCGTCTGACTGAGAGGCGGAAATTTTCACAAGTACGGTGTCATTGATATGCGTGACCTGATTGGTTGAGATTTGCAGAGATCATGCATCCTGGCCAATCACGGTGTGTCTTACATGAATCTCCTCCTTGTCAGCCATGTTGACATTTCTGTGAAACACAAACTTACTCAAGTAATTTTTCCTGATAATTTTGTAAATTTGTTCCTATAAATACACTTACGTGATGTACAGATTAACTGTAAATAAGTAGCAACCATCCATAGCGTTCTTTGGCTTTACGGGATGCGAGCCGCCACCCACAAAAAGCGGAAAACAAACGAAGAGAAGCGTGAAGTTAGTCGATTGTATGACAGAGCCAGCTTACAACATGCCCAATGTTGATGCTCAAGCTGAAGAGCTGAAGAGCTTCCACCCAACCCTTCAGCTGAAATACCTATGGCTGATCCAGTGACTGTACATTGTGATGATGATGTTGAAGTGAAGTTTTTTATTCTGATTCTGACTTTTCAACTATATCTGATCTTGAGTAAAATTGTGGACCTTCTAAATTTTTTATCTGTGCTGATATTAAGAGACTGAGTTTGCATGTTGACTAAATCTTTCAACTGTCATCTATGACACCGAGTAAAATTGAGGACTCTGTGCTAATCTAGACTGTTCAGTAAAACTGCCAGTCTGCCATTTTATGTTTACCTGTGACTGACAGATGTGATATTGAGAGGAAAATAAATTACTAATGCCATTGAATTGTCTCATTTCCTCCATAAATGGTATATTAATCAAAATGTACAATTTCATGAAATATAATACAAATTAATCGAAATTAATAATTTTATTAAAAAATATTACACAAACTTAAATAAAATTCCCCCTCAACCCAACATTCCCAGGACCAGTAACTTTTCAGCAGGACCAGCAACTTTTTGAACTTGCTGGTCCTGTGGACCAGGAACATATTTTCATTAGAAGTAAACCCTAAATGATATGTTCCGCATTCACGGTGAATTAATATATGTTGGTTCAAAAATCGAAGTACACGCGATCGTTACTACGGAAACATTGTTAGCGTTTCCAAGAAGTCGGAGATTTCCAAAAGGGAAAAAACTTTTTAAAGGATGGATTGGCAAAATGTGACAGTGCCAGGTGATTATTTGGGGTATTGATGTTCAGTTCGATTACTTCAATATTTCCTAGCAGAAAAACAGGAAAAAATCAACTGACACGCCGTCCAAACTACCTTAATGATTTGGTGTCTGTCTGAAATGCCAACATGTCTATGGAGGCGTAAAAGGATTGAATGATCAATCACTGAAAGTAGCTGAGAGATCTGGTAAAGTGAGTGCAGTGAATAATTGATGTTTATAAATATATTCATGAAGGTAATTAGCAACTTCTTTTTTAAATACTTTTGACAGAAAACTGAGATTGGAAATAGGACAATAATTTGTTATGTTATTTTTACATAGAGTTTTTTATAAGATAATTTACAAGGGCTTGTTTGAAATCTTGTGGAACAACTACACCCTGCATTGAAAAGTTTATAATAGTAGTAATAGAAAAAATTTGTTGATTGATACAGCTTTTTAGTAGAAGTGTCCAGATGTTACGATTTGCTAGGAGATTTTTGAATGATAATGAACACTTACCCGTAATCTAAGTACAGCTGTATAACAATATGTGTGTGAGGATGGAGATTTTGCGGGGGGAAGGGAGGGGATTTTGCATCCATCCGCATGCATAAGGTTATGCTTTTTATTAATTCAACATTGGCAAACAAAATTCTGGCTAAGGGCCTGGCATGCAGTATTCTTAATGGAACTATTGCTTTATACAGGTGTTTACTTAGATACAGGGTATTAAAATGTCTCCTTAAATTTCTTCTAATTAACCTAACAATTTAATTACTGTTTAAAACCACAATTCTACAGTGCTGTCGGTTTATTCGTCTGCCATGTCTCCTTAACAACTAAGCATCATCTGAACGGCAACTTTGATTTCAGGAATTGTAGCAAAGGTCAGTGCTGCACTAGATTTGGAAGAAAGTGAAAGGATGAAAACTGTTTTACAGAAAAGACTTGCATCTGTTGAAGAAGGCATCAGGTAAACAGTAAACAGCTTTCCATAAAATAGGTCACACTATTTTTTTAATGTTTTTGAGACCCCCACCCCATTGTAAAATGTTATAACAATTGCTTGCACTTCCACCTGTTCAACCCGTATGATGCAGGTAATTTTGAGAAAGACCCCACTATGCATAACCTATTATGTAGACATCTATTTTATGTTTGTTGCATGTCTGTATTAATTTATAGTTCACATGTAGAAATATTCATCATGTAAGCTAGTTTGTGTTCCTGCCAACAGGAGTAGGAGGAATGCTGCTGTGGATAGTGACATTTGTCTTTAAAAATGTTGTTTGTATTCAAGTAATTCTTTCTTCATCGCACCAATGCCTAATGTAAAATGTATTTGTCTTGCAGTTTTATACACAGCAGCCACATCTATTGAGTTGTAACATGTCGCTAAATGTTTGAAATTATAGAAATAATTTTTAATTTAGAATAAAAATAAATGCATATATGTTATTTACATTATATATATATATATATATATATATATACGTGTGTGTGTATGTATGTATATATATATATATATATATATATATATATATATATATATATCCGGATGCCTATTGAGTCGTAACATGTCGCTAAATGTTTGAAATTATAGAAATAATTTTTAATTTAGAACAAAAATAAATTCATATATATTATACGTATTTATATATATATATATATGTATTTATATATATATATGTATAATATATATATGTATTTATTTTTATTAAAAATTATAGAAATAATTTCAAACATTTAGCGACATGTTACGACTCAATAGACATCCGGATATATATATTATACGTATATATATATATATATATATATATATATATATATATGTATAACATATAATGCATATATATATATATATATATTATATATATATTTGTATATGTGTATGTATGTATGTATATATATATATATATATATATATATATATATATATATATATATATATATATCCGGATGTCTATTGAGTCGTAACATGCTGCTAAATGTTTGAAATTATAGAAATAATTTTTTATTTAGAATAAAAATAAATACATATATATTATACGTATATATATATATATATATATATATATATATATATATATATATATATATATATACGTATTTATTTTTATTCTAAATTAAAAATTATTTCTATAATTTTAAACATTTAGCGACATGTTACGACTCAGTAGACATCCTGATATATATGTATATATATATATATATACATGCATACATACATATACATATACATACACATACATATACATATACATATACATATATATATATATTGTTTTTTCCACTACACACCGTGCTGTTTGTCTGTCGCAATTTTGGAAATAAAATATTTTGAGAAAAAAATTACGAAAATAATGATTACTGTCCGCCTTAGCAGGGACAGAAAACCAAAATATCCTGTCCGCTGTCCACGTTCACCAGGTGTCCCCTCATCAGAGGGACATTAACATGGTAAAACAGTCCATACTTTGAGAAAGTGTCCCGTCATAGCAGGTGTCTGCTCATTGGAGGGTCCGTTGAAGGCAGATACTACTGTGTGTATGTATATATATATATATATATATATATATATATATATATATATATATATATATATATATATATATATATATATATATATATATATATTGAGTAGTAAGATCTCCCTAAATGTTTGAAATTAAATAATAATTTTAAATTTATAATAAAAAATAATGTATGTATGTATGTATGTATGTATGTATGTATGTATGTATGTATGTATGTATGTATGTATGTATGTATACATACTGAAACACATACATTGAAAGCAGACAGAAAGCAGTTGTCAATGCATCAAGGGCAGGTTGCAAGGTTCAAATGCAGCATAGCTTGAAGCACGAACTGTCAAGGGTACCACTTTCATTGGCAAAAGTCAATGGCAAGATGAACTCCACTTCATAGTCGGATCTTCTTGCCGTTCTGTCGCACGACCCGGATATAGAAACACCACCATCTGTTCCAATGCCAACTGAAAATCAACGTGCATGTGTGTTGGTCGATTGTCATATACTTATTCAGCAATTGGGAAAACCAAGCAATTGCACTACGTTTGATGACTACACAAATGTCTTTCTGAAGTATGTAATTAGACATGTTACTGTGAGTGACAAACGGGTGGACTTTGCGTTTGACGCCTACATCAAGCAGTCGGTTAAAGGAACAACCACAGCGAAATGAACTTCCAAGAAGAGGCCGATACGGAAATTAATTCAACACAGTGATGTCCTGTTGCCTAAAGTGTGGAGTTCATTCACGTCCCTAGATGAAAACAAGTCTGACTTGGCTCTCTTTCTCAGTCATTACATGATGGAGCATGCTAAGCACCTGCCCAATAGATATGAACTAGTTGTAGGTGGGGGGTTTTAAGACAACGACAGCGCAAAAAAAAAAGTAATGTGCATAGATACAGACATTCTCTTCTTTTTGCTACATTTGATTGGCGACAAGCAAGAAGTTCAAGTTTAGAGTGGAAAAGCTTGGCAAAAGAAATGTTATCCAGTGCATCAGATAGCCAACATACTTTCACAGCAAGCAGAGGACAACATTCTCGGGTTCCATGCATTGACAGGTTGCGATGCCACGTCATCGCACGCCGGATTCGGTAAGAAGAAATGTTGGAATGTGTTTGAAGCAAACCCTCATCTACTTTGTGGTGTTGGAAGAGATGGCACTACTGAACACGTAGTTCATCTGCAGATTCTATGGTGCCCCAGACCCACTTGGAGGTGTCAATCAGGCCTGATGTGATATGTTTGAAAGGGGCACAAGGAGAGGCTACCACCAACAAAATATGGGTTGGCGTTACATTTGGCTTGTTCAAATTTCCAGGCAGATGTAGCAATGCAAACAGTCGACGTACCATCAGATACAGAGGGTTGATGGAATATAGAAACCCAAATCTTGGAACTGGTTTGGTCAAGACTTCTTGCAATTACAGATGCCTGCATTGAGCTTGTAACATGCAGATGCAAGTCCAAATGCAGGACTGTCTCCTGCAGCTGCAGTTGGAGTAACTAGAGGTGCATCCCAGCATGCATGTGCCATGCCAAGGACCGCAGAAATCCTGTTTGATGCATAATGTTTACAAACACACTTGTTCAATGTTGGTGGGTTGTTTCCTCCGAGTAATAGGGTATGTTCTGCCTTTTTGTTGTAAAAGAGGTTAAACATCAAGACGTATCTAATAATGTTTGACATGATATGTTCAGATATATACAGTTAATGTGTACATTTGTTACAAAATGTGTAATTTTGGACAGCTTTAGTTAAATATGAAACTAAAATTAATGTAAGAATGTTTCTGTTCCTTATACCGAAAGTTAAAGTGAGATGATGACAGTATTTTTGATGCAATGTTGAATTATTTCACCCATTTGTTAGTACAGTACATGGTTGTTTAGAATATTTAACCATAATTATGCTCCTAACTCCCCCTATCATAAACATTGAAACACGTTAGAACATTTTAAAAATGATTGGCAGGTTGTATCTAACACACTGAATACGTTTTGAAATATAAGTGATCAATAGTTATTTAAACATATTTTTATTATTTGATTGAATAACCCATATTTAAAAAAAAATCAAAACCTGACTGGTAAGCAATCTATTTTTTAATCAGTAGAGAGCAATTACCTGATTGGTGAATTACAACATATATGTAGTAGGTCTCATGTATGAAAATAGCTTTTTGACCAATTTTGTATAAAATTTTTACATAAAAACCTGTTTTCTGGCTTACAAATCCAAAATCAAAACGTCCAACAACCCATACCATGATCAATAACGTATATATATAGAAAACATCTAAAATGGTTGGCTGCTTGTAACAAAAAATTCCATCAAAAATTACAATTTGTCGCTTTGGCCGCTCGTCTAGAATGTTATGTGGTGTGTGTAGGTGCACTGAGCAGGAGATGGGCCACGTGGATAAGGTGTTGAGTATGCTCATTCAACAGAAAGACCCACAGACTGCACTGCAAATGCAGCAAGTCAGGAGACAACAACAAAGCAAGGTTAGAACCAGTGTTTTTATGGGCAAAATGCCCATTTTTGGACATACACATAACGCTGTACATCCATAACACAATTCTCAACAGTGCAAAGTTGATAGGGCTACCCCATTTTGTCAAATATTTGAACTACACTGGGCACATACTACATATAACTCAATATGTAGCTCTAAACCATTGTTTTCACTGTGTTTAGCAATAATTATAAAGTTCCCAGATGAAGCACACCAAGTTAAGTGCCTCGTTAACCTCATAATGTGTTGAGCTATAGATCTACCCTTGTTAGTGATATGGACAGTAGCTTCATTATCACAGTAGAAAATAATTTTTCTTGCTCTTCCACTTATCTCCCCATAGTATAGCTGACACTACAATAGTGTAGAGCTTCAAAAACACCATAGACAGCTGCTTATTATCTTTGAGCATCAACTCTGGAGGCTATCTGCCCCTGTTCTTAAAGAAACCACCATTTCGTGTGTTTTCCGCAGCTCGATACCCCGTCGACTCCCAGTGTATTTGTGCTTACAATGAAATGGGGACACGCTCATGCAGACCTTTCTCTGTTTGTATAAATACACCAACTACTTGGTAGGTTGGTAACGGGCAATCCAATTTTATTCATACCCAACAAGGATTGCCGCTGTACACACAATAATAGTGACTAAGTCTGCCACAAATTGTGCACAGCCTGGTATTAAGCTGGTGTGTATGACCAATTAGTAAACAATACCAGATAAGATTTAACATTAGTGATATTTTCTACTGTAGCTAGCAACTGCCGAAGACAGTCTTTACCAAAACCCTTGCTGCTCTTAAACAAAGCGACAGCATAAAAAGAGGGAAAAGATACCTATGTGCAGACAAGCATACATAATTATATGTATATAGTGCTAGCTAGAGTATTTACAATGATATACACAAAAGTGGGGGAATAAACCCCCCGGCCCCACCTGTGTGCAGGTGGTGGCCCAACAACCATCATATCCATCAGTGGCAGCAGCATCTGTATACAGTGTAAAGTCAACTGCTTTAATCACTTCTTGATCTAGAAAGAGGGCCAATCCATTCCACTCAGTGAGAAATCTATGCCACATAGCTGTATCTAGTCTTACATATTGATGTAATTGTTTCACAGGGGCTGCCAAAGATAAGATTTAACAAGATTTAACAAGATTGCCATCTCGAACAACAAGTTCCAGATGGCAAGTGGACAAGGAAGCCATTGGCTTATCGAGAGTCCAACAATTTTCTCATCTATGTGTAGCCCGCCCTTATCAGATATCTGTCAATTCTATTTTTAAACATATTCACACTACTAGCATTAACACAATCATTTGGCAGTTTGTTCCATTAATTTATCACCCTCTGTGAGAAAGAGTACTTTCTCATGTCCAACTGTTCTAATGCCTTCTTTAAGTTTGAAGAACATATTCCTATCAACATCCTCATAACCGTTCACTATTTTAAACACTTCTATTTGGTCTCCTCTTAGTCTCCTGGTTTCTAGTGTTGTCAAACCACATTGTAATAAGCGACTTTCGTAACTAAGGTCTCTCAATTCTGGAATCATTTTAGTTGCTCTTCGTTGTATTCTTTCTAGCTTGTCTATGTCTTTTTTATGATATGGCCACCATGCTTGAATACAATATTCCAAATGTGGTCTAACTATTGCTTTGTACAGGGGTACAATTAGATGTTTCTCCCTCTATGTGATAGTTCTCGTAATTAGCCCTAGAATTTGATTTCCTTTTGAAGCAGCAATCCCACATTGCTCTGAAACTTTCATGTCAGCACTAAATGTTACTCCTAAGTCCTTTTCTTGTGTAGTTCTACCTAGTACAGCATCCCCCATTTTATATTCCTCGTCCATATTTCCATGTCCTATGTGTATACATTTACACTTCCCAAAATTGAATAACATTTGCCATTTTTCTGACCATTTAACTAATTTTTCTAGATCATCCTGTAAACTTTGTGTATCTGTATCATTAGTAACCTTTCTGAATACTTTTGTGTCATCTGCAAATTTGAGTACTTTGCTAGATATGTCATCCTCCAAATCATTTATATATATTAAAAACAGTATAGGGCCTAATACTGATCCCTGTGGTACCCCACTCAAAACAGATTTCCAGTTTGAAATCTCTCCATCTACTATTACTCTCTGTCTTCTGTGTGTAAACCACTTTTCTACCCAGTTGATTACATCATTACCTATACCATGGGCTTTTAGTTTAAGTAACAATAATACTTATCCGATCAATATTCCACGCTTTAGACAAATAACCAATCCACCAAATTCAATTCCGTGTTCTCCTTAAGATTTCCCAGTCCGCTTGCGATAAGAGATAAGCTACAAAGCTTAGACCCTTTGGAATTACCCTGAAAGCAAACATTTAGGTGACCCAATAAGCTCAACAGCTCCCTCTTTGAAAGTGTGTTTATTTTTGAAAATATCCATTGTGATTATCCTGCTCAGTTTGTCATCAAGCAACCTGGCTTCCATTCTATCAGTGTCTATGAATATCCCTAATTAATAAAATATTTATAATAAAATATTTACTCTCACATTAAAAATGGAAATTGTACAATATTTAAAATACATTAATAATTAATTTAAAATACATTAATGATTAATGCATTTTAAATATTATACAGGATAGAAATTATAAATGGTCTTAAAAAATGCAATATTTTTAGTTATGATGACGTTAATGATGTCATTACTGAAATTATTTTAGTGAACAACTGCAATATTCAATAAAACATGAATGAATAAAGTTCAGTCAACCATTAATTCAATAAATGCAACTAGATATTTAATAAAAAATAGTCTCTTATCAAAACTCTATCAAACTGACTATGATGTTATCAGAACAAAATGATGTTCATGTATTGGATTATTTATGTTGTTCCCTTTGTAATATAATTTTGCTATGTTTATTTGTACTTTGCACTTCTTGAAAATAGTTAGAATAAACTAATTAATTTTAGTATGTTAGATTTAGAATGTCAGCACTTTTTCAGTTCTTCTCATTTTTGCACGCTATCTTTTTTAATTCGACTAAGGTGACAAGACTCTCAAAGATAAACTGCTTTAGGATTTGGGACGTACTCTATTTCAGATATATCCTTGGTTAATAAAATTCCTTTGTTAGGATGTTGTAGTTGTATTTCACATCCATGTGCTGCTTGATATGTCAATGCTGATGTCCCAGTTGATGTAGAATTCCAATGCTGGGAATAGAAATTTTCCTAGCACTAAGGTATGAATAATGACATTGCTGATGCATTTTCTCAGTTCCAGGCCAACAGATTCAGACAGCTCGCACCCGGGGTGGCACTCAAACCTTGCTAGTGTTGATGCCCTCGGATGTGATGTGATATTACGTAGGGTAGTTGGACATTTAGGTCAATAAACAAGTCTACCTGGACAGTATATGAAGCAGATTTTAGAGCATTGAGAAGATTTTCAGATAAGTCCGCAATGAAAGCATGAGTCCTCCACACCCAACTCTGTTAGAAGAAATTCTCATCTACTTTGTGGCACACTGTTTTTGTGTCTTACAGTTTAAGTATTCTACCATAAAGACATCTAGTAGGCATTTGGTTTACTTATGTCAAGGCAGGTTTTCAGCATCCATGGATGCTGTTTTGTAAATGGCCAGCCTTTCCTGCATTTGCAACTATTCTAAAAGCAGTAAAGAAATCACAGCATAATGTTGTTTAAACCCAGCAGAGATTTTAAGTAAAATGTGTAATGTCCTAAGATCAGATTTCTTAGGCCGTATGAAGACTAAGTCCTAGTGACTTGTCAGGCTTTCTTTAGATTTGGAGAATTCACAAGACGGTCCAACACTTTTTACCCTTTAACAGATTTGAGTATAGGTGACACACAGTTGCATCTTCATGAAAGGTATTTGGCACTTTAGTTGAAAAGATTAAAGACAGATCCATTTTGCAAAGGGGTAACTCTTAAATATCATAAAAGACTAAGTTGGCCCTGCTGCAGACAAGGAATAATATGGTAGCAGTCTTGTGACCCCTTGTTTACCACTTTAACAGGGGCGCCATTGACACACTCGTTCATTGTGGGGGACTCGATAGTTAGGAAGACCAGCAGAGTCTTAAACAAGAGAGATGACGTGGTGGTTTGCTTGCCTTGGGCCAAAATAGAGGCAATAACTGAGAGAGTAGAAAACATCATGGATTCGGGCAAGGGTTGATCTGTCTTAGTACACATAGGGACAAATAATGTAGGGAGGGAGGGAGGGAGGGAGGGAGGGAGGGAGGGAGGGAGGGAGGGAGGGAGGGAGGGAGGGAGGGAGGGAGGGAGGGAGGGAGGGAGGGAGGGAGGGAGGGAGGGAGGGAGGGAGGGAGGGAGGGAGGGAGGGAGGGAGGGAGGGAGGGAGGGAGGGAGGGAGGGAGGGAGGGAGGGAGGGAGGGAGGGAGGGAGGAGGAGGGAGGGAGGGAGGGAGGGAGGGAGGGAGGGAGGGAGGGAGGGAGGGAGGGAGGGAGGGAGGGAGGGAGGGAGGGAGGGAGGGAGGGAGGGAGGGAGGGAGGGAGGGAGGGAGGGAGGGAGGGAGGGAGGGAGGGAGGGAGGGAGGGAGGGAGGGAGGGAGGGAGGGAGGGAGGGAGGGAGGGAGGGAGGGAGGGAGGGAGGGAGGGAGGGAGGGAGGGAGGGAGGGAGGGAGGGAGGGGGAGGGAGGGAGGGAGGGAGGGAGGGAGGGAGGGAGGGAGGGGAGGGAGGGAGGGAGGAGGGTACAACTGCCATAGTTAGGAAATACAGGCAGTTAGTCAGAACGCTAAAGCAGATGCAGCTTAAGCAGATAATTCTGTCAGGGATTTTACCAGTAATAGGAAGGAGGGGTCAGAGATATCGAAATTGCCGGGGATGGCAATTAACATGCTAATCCAGAAGCTATGTAGGGAAGAGGAAGTTAGATTTGTGCATTTGTGGGGAAGTTTTGTTGGATGGCTGATATGTACATGAGGGATGGGCTTCATCTAAATGGAAAGGGGGCGGCAGTATTTGCGGAAGAACTCTTAGCAGCAGTAGATAGTGGCATGGGTAGCATAACAAATATTATTTAAACTAAGAGCGCAGGGGTTACTTAGAGGTGCCTCAAACAGGACAAGAGGCCACTAGTACACACAAACCAGTAACAAAATGTTAAGAAAACATCTCTGAAGACAAAACAGATGCTGAATTAGGACTGACAGGATATGTAATATTTAGGAGAGATCGAATAGGAAGAAGGGGAGGGGGAGTTATTTTGTATGTTAAAGAATCTATTCAGGCTTATGAAATAAAATTAGAAAGGAAAGCCGATTGCGATGAAGCTGTTTGGTGCAAAATAGTTTCGTTAAATTCAACATTAATTATTGGGTTAGTTTACCGAAGTCCAAACATAAACAAAGAGAATAACACAAAAATACAAAACGCTATAAAGGAAGTGAGTAAAGTGCAGGCTTGTTAACAAATGCATTTGAATGTTGAGCAATTGAATGCGCATTCAAATGCCCCCATAAAATTTTTAATGCATTTGCATTTGAACGCGTACCTTAAACATTTACATTTGAATGCAACCCACAAACATTTGATTTGTCCAAAACCAAATGCATGTGTAATTCTTTGAATAATTATCATTGTTAGATTCACTTTCACAAGTATACAACATGCCATTAGAAATATTGCTGTGTAGTGAGCAATGCCCTCAGCAGATTATGAAATCATTGTCTGACCTGTGAATCCACTTTCACAACGTGCTCTTTGAAAAAGTGCTCTGTACTGCAACTAGTCAATGCCTGGGCTGTTATTCATATAACATGAAAAGACCAACTGGTCTATAGGTTTATGGCTTCAAAGATTACCTGTTCATTGAAACAAATCAAACAATGCAGGTTATCTTCCCAGTCACCCCACCAGTGGACAGTCTATTGTCTTGGGTTCCCCTGCCATTCTGGCCTACCTGAAGGATTAGTCTTTCATTCCCTGCCATGGTTCCTAGTAAACTGTCAATTGTCTGTTTCTCCCTCCCACTTCCACCACCTCTGCAGGCCTGGAACTGTGTGACTTGGTGACTCAGAGTTGTTTGATTTAAATCACTAAAAAAAAAAAATCATTGGTTTATGTTGTAGTTGATGTAACTAGAGGACATCAGGTAACATTAGTAAAGGATCAATATAGATTGGATATTAGGAAGTACTCGTTCTTAAAGAGGACAATAAAAGAATGGAACAAATGACGGATTGTGTAACTAACTGCTAGCAGCGCGAATATATTTAAAAACAAAGTTGACACATATCTCAGGAGGGCAGGTTACATGTACATTAAAACTGTTGGACTCTCGATAAGCCAATGGCTTGTCAACATGCTGCCCCCACCTCCAATAAAAACGAACAACAAAAACGTAAATTGATGCAGGTTTGGAAAGTATTTTATGTTTTTCACTCTCCGAAAAAGGGGATTATACCTGAGACTGGGTCTGTGGAAGTGATTGGGTACTACAAATAAACACATAATGTCAATGATAATTAAAGTGAAACGCAAATCATGGTTTTGGGGCTATAGGCCTAAAAGAGATAATAAAAACTAACCAGGCTGATGTGCAACTAAAATCAAGAATGTCACTCCAGGGGTTTACTCAGAATGTGCTCTAAAAGTTGGAGAATCCGGTAATTTTTTATGATCAAGGGCTGACATGTTAACCAGCATGATACGATTCTATGAAATTCAGGTGACCTATACTAAAGTGACATATTAAAGGAGGCCGGCTTACACAGAACCAATACATGTTAGTCTGGTTGCCAGCTATACAAAATAGAGCTCAACCTGGAAGTACGGTATATACAAAGTTTTTTTGTGATTTCTGGTGCTTTAGGATGTACAGGAAAGGCATGATACCACTTTGGCATCATTGAGCAATTTTTTACAACCATTTTAAAAATAGCCTGTCTCATCTTCTGGACCAAAGCAATTGTCATATAGATATAAATGAATGCTGTTGCCACTGAGTATCACATTTGCAAAGCACAACAAGTGAATTTAAAGTTTTGGGAATAGTATCTGCTTTTTTTATCATTATTGTTAATTAGGGATAAACAACAGATAACATTACTCCTCATCATTTCCACAGTGACTCATTCACATCAGTGTACCGCTTAGTTACATGTTTATTGGCATTTCTTCAACTTCTATTCGACACGTATTTACCAAATATTTCTGCCAAGCTGTGCTTTCCACCTCCCTCTTTGATGATTGTGGGGGTCTGAGGAAAAGCACAAAGTCTCAACTGCTACACAAACTTGCTGTTTGGAGTGAGAATATCAATAGATATGAAGTGGTGTGTATCAAAACACATGAACGTCTCAGGAGAACAGAAATGGCAATCTGTCCCAAACTCGAGCTCACTCTGGAGATAAGTCTACTTGCAACAAACTCAATTATGAAGATTGCCCACAACAAGAAAGAGCTCATTAAGGTATTCTGCACGGAAAACGACTATGCATATGACAGGGGAAGAAAACTGCTGTTTGTTTAATTCCACTATATGTGACCTGGGCCAATATTCATTAAGTCGATCAAATGTTTGAGACTTTCATCCAAATCATTTGGAGGATTACATTACGTTCTGGCATGAATTACCTATTATAACAGGGTATAACAGTTTGTGTGGTGCATGAATTACCTATTATAACAGGGTATAACAGTACATGTGGTGCTGTGCGTCTACAGCATGGAAGTAACATTATAAAGTATATGCCAGTTTAATTTAATTAGTTTTTAATATTTAATGTTACTAAGTCATTAGGAGGTGTTTAATCGATGTATTAAGCCTAGATTAGCAACAAAAAAGCAGGTTTCAAAAAGTTTATAGTTAAACCACCCAAGTGGATATGGACAAAATCCATATGGTGCCAAAGATTGATGGTAAGGTTTAGACCTTTCAGTCCTCCCTTAGTGGAAGACTGGTGCCACCCTTTAATCCTGACATTTGCTAAATTACTATGACCTCGGGAGGTCAACGTAATTAGGGAACTGAGAGGGAGCCCTGAATTTGGCCAAGCTCCAAGAGTTCAAAAGTTTAACTTGAAAACTGGGCAAGGAAGTGCCACTGACCTATATAATATTATATAGGTCAGTGGGAAGTGCTGGTAGATGTTATTGTCCAGCAGTTGAGAGGGTGGGTGAATTTAACAAGTTGACCAATGGGAAAGTATATTCAAACAATCACAGCGCCTCTAATGATGGTGTCTGATTTTGGGAAACGCAGTATAAATACCCTGGAGGAGTGTTTCCAATGGGCGGGCAAGACTATTTTAAATTCACACAGGTGTGTAGTCTTGCCAAATTTTAGGCATCCAAATTTTCAGTAAGGGTGGTCCTGGTGGGCCATACCTGCTTTACCATTAGATAAAAAATTTCTGGTCAGAATTGACTTGTTAAATCTTCTAGACTTTAAGAGTCTATACACAGTTTAAGTTTTAAGTTAAGTTTTAAGTTTTATGTTTACATTCACTACTTTTCTTTACGGTAGACAGTGATATCTATCTTCACTGTTCTTTTCGTTGTCAACATGAATGATTGTGAATGTACGTGAAGTGACTTGCTGTCGAATAAACCTTTAATTAAGCCAATACCTAAACAGTTGGTGTTACAACTGATTTCATTCTAGACGTGAATGGATCTGGCAAACTAATTTCGAACTTTGCGAGAATCGATTCTCGTGCACCTGCCCAACAATATATATATGGTCTTTTTTGTTGAAGCTTCAATACATTAGTTGTATAACATTGCACAATAGAAAAACAAATGCATATGCACTGAAAATAACAGTACACCAACATAATAACAAAACATCATCGCAAGATGGATTAGCAAAGTGAAGGTTCTTTTACGATGTAAGATATTGGCAGAAATATACGGTAAATACGTGTCGCATCAACATTGAAAAATGCCAGCAAACATGTCACTAAGTGCTGCTGATGTGAATGAGTCGCTGTGGAAATGATGAGAACGAGTAATGTTACCTGTTGTTTATCCCTAATTAACAATGATAAAAATAGCAGACGCTATTCACAAAACTTCAAATCTATGTGACAATTGTTTTGGCCCAGATGATAAGAGAGGCTATTTTTAAAATGGTTGTTAAAAACATTGCTCAATGATGCAGTTCCTGGATCAGTACATCATAAAGTACCAGAAACCACAAAAAAAACTTTGTATGTACCCCACTTCCAGGTATAACTGGACTGTTATTTTACCAGATGGAAAACTAGTTTAGTAAACAAAGGCCAAAATGTGTTACATTAGTTGAGTTTGGATGCAAATAGGCGAAATAGCATGACAAGAATAGGAATAGGTGTATATAATATATTTTTTTTTGGCAAGCGGATATTTCCAGAATGCCGCACTCATGATGTAGTGTTATCTAAAGGTATGGTGCGACCCATGAAATTAAGGTGTATATTCAACAAGATTTTGGTTCATATGCTGAAAACCATGACTTTTACTTTGCTTTAAGTAAACCACAGGAATATCAAAGAGTTACTCACCATTACTGTATAAATTATACAGGTCCCACCAAAAAACTGCTTAATCAAGAAATATGAAGGTTTTACAAAGAAAGTCAATTTCTTAATTTTGTCATGGTACAGCATATGCAAATTCCCCTATTATCACCCACAAACTAATGCAATGACGAGTTTCTGTAATTTTAACTTTTCAAAGGCATCAACGTAGGCATAGCCATAGCAGTTCGCCAGTGCAAATTTTTCACTTGTTTGATTAAATGTGATAGTGTAGAAAGTTTTTTTATATTTTATTATTGCAAATTTTATGCTAAAATACGGGTCTGCTTGGATAAGTAGACAGCTCATTAATCTTAATCGATGTTCCACTGTGATGCTGGATGCCTCTTAATGTAAAGATTGATGACTAAATAAAGTTATCTTACTTATTATTAACAATGTTTGAAATGATTGATATATTGCGAATAATTAGTTAATCTTAATCGATGTTCCACTGTGATGCTGGATGCCTCTTAATGTAAAGATTGATGACTAAATAAAGTTATCTTACTTATTATTAACAATGTTTGAAATGATTGATATATTGCGAATAATTAGTAATTAGTATAAATTGCATGTGTTTTGTGCATTGACTACTAATTTTTTTTCATGTAAATGAGTTAATAATAATTAAAAATAACTGTTGTTCTCATTACTCATTAAGTGATTTAGCAGAATAGTTGTAGCTGACAAAGTATATGTATCACCTGTGGATATGAACCGTAGGTGTGAGCTGCTGAGTGACCACTTTACCAGTGCACAGCAACGTAACATATAATGGTGAAATGATTAAATAAATATCAAATATTCTTTGAATAATTTACCAAATATGTTTATAACTGTAATATGTATGATTACAAGTGGATGAAACATGAATATGGTCACGGCTACCCCGCTTTGATTTTGAGGGGTTCTGCTGTTATTGAACAACGTTAGTTCTTGGTAGTCAAGGAAGTTTAATCTGGAGTACAAGTTAGTTTATAATATTTTATATTTACATGTTAGCCTTCCTTTACTTTGCCTGATGTTCATGTCATTTATACAGGAATTAAAGTTTCTCTCACTTCATATGATGTTGTTGTCTGCAGCTAAACCAGATGAAGAAACTAACAGCAACAAAGAAGGCAATAGTAGGGAAAATGATGGGTAGCACAGCAGTGATCCCTGAGGATGGTTTGTATTAGGTCCATGGCATAATTTTATCAACTCATATATGTCACTTGGAATCCATAACACAGTCGGGATTTGCAGATGGAAACAAACAAAAATATTAACATAATAGTATATTAAACATTCACACAGTTGTAACTTCTTACAAACTGTGGAAAGCTTGTCAAATGTTCTGCAAAATATTTGTGAAATAGCTCTTGTGTATTAGGTAATTGTAATTATGTTAATGAATTTTAATATAGTTTTAATGTCATGCAAAATGGTATTATACTTTTCTTGGTAGATGAAGAAACTGATGACAACATTGTTCTCGAAGAAGCTCTAGGGTTGCCTCATTTCCAAGAAACTGAGTCGGAACGTCTCATTCGACTTGGTGAAATGACACCATTTGGTACCATCATGACACCAGATGGCAGTCATGTTATCAACCAACAACATCCAGATGTGATATCTGACTTTAATAAATATCTTCTAGGTCAGTCACAGTTGTCAAATGGATCAAAGAAGGCACGGAAACATCAGCATAGTGACACAAATGCCAAAAACAATAGTTGCAAAAGAAAAAAAATGGCAGTAAAAAATGAGAATCAAGTCAAGCAGCACAAACAATGTAAGTAAACATTGCTTTTTTCTTAAACTGACTCGCAGTTATAATATATGCCACAGGACTTTCACATTTCTTATTGTCATCTAAACATCTCCCATTTCAGCTACATTTGATTGATTTTATGTCATGCATATATATATATATATATATATATATATATATATATATATATATATATATATATAAATATACATTAAATACAAGTAACAAATTAAGCATAATTACCTCTCAAGAAACTTATGTATATTTCAACTGCATCTCGCAGTCTTCTTCAGCAGACTGAAGTTACGGATGTGTCACATGACCAATGTCATGTGACACAAGCTGGGGAACGAACACTAAGTTTCTTGATAAGATAATTATGCTTAATATTAATAACCAAGAAACCGGATCATCTATCCATTCAAAGTAACAAATTGTATATACATTTATGTTAGGCCAAAGTCCATACATGTATATGTATATATATATATATATATATATATATATATATATATATATATATATATATATATATATATATATTAGGATGAAATAACCGTAAAAATATATATATATATATATATATATGGTTATTTCAGGCCAAAGTAGATATATATAGATATATAATATATACCGTATTTGACCGTGCTATTGCCCATACCCGCATTATCGCCAACCCCCATTTCACGGAAATTTGGGGTTGACACAGAATAATGTAAAAATGTGAATGATAACCATGCAGAAATGCCACAAAACAGACAGCAAATAAGTTATCGAATATTCTTTACAATGTCTACTCCATTGACATTGTTTGTGGCACTAGTTGGCGCATCAGCCAGCATGCATTGAATAGTTTTGAAACTCGCCAGTTTTGTCAATCAGAGGCAGAGTGTACCATATTTGACTCTGACTTTTTGTTCTGCATTAGCTAGGCAGTCTGGGGAATAGGTCATACGTCATCATTTAGTTTTTATCGCTGCTCAAAATGTCATTTTGTTTTCTATGGCTGTCCAGAGTTCGTTCGCTTCACTGTTAAGTTCAAACTTGGGGTGTTGGACTGGTACCATACAGAGCAAATGGTAGCAACAAAAAGAAAATGGCAGAACACTTTCAAGTTGACAGAAAATGTGTGAGAGAGTGTTTGGAGAAGGAAGACTAGTTGCAGCTGCACCAAAGAAGTTTTGCAGTACAAAAAAAGGCTTGGTGGTGCTGAAGCGATGAGCGATGAGGTACTGGACTTTTTGTTGGTAGAGCGTGCTGCTGGGAGGCCAGTGTGCAATGATGACCTCATGGTCAAAATGCATGAAATTGCCTGCCAGATGGATCACATTGATCCAACATTCAAAGCCTGTGCAGGTAGGCTGTGACGTTGTAAGAAGAAGCACTACGTCTGCATCAGGCATGGGACCAATAAAGCCCAGAAGAAGCCACCAGCTGACTATGCAGACAAGATCAAGGATTGTGTTAATGCAGTTCAGCAGAGACAAGTGACCCATGACTATACACTAGCCAATATTGCCAACATGGATCAGACTATGGCTTGTTTCGACATGGTGCCCAACTACAGTGACCGTACCAGAAAAAGAGGGATGTACGTATAATGACTGGGGGCGGGTCAAAGAAAGGCTTCACTGTTGCACTAACAGCGACCTCCAACAGCACCAATAAACTGGCGTACATTGTGTTTAAGGAGCCATCTGGCAGAGTATCCCCAACAGTAATGCAGGCACTGAATGTTCCACGCAACGTCAGGCTAGCAGCGACCCTCAATGGATGACTGGTGCAAATTGTCACGTTTGGGTCACCCGGATTTGGGGGCTGAACATTGATGAGGTTAGGTGCATGCTCATCCTGGTCCAAGCCAGAATCCACAAAAAGGACTTTGTGGCAACTGTCGACACCAATCTTGTGTTTGTGCCAGCAGGCTGCACCTCCATAGCTCAGCCAGTTGACGTGGGCTGGAACAAACTATTCAAAGGAACCATATGCCGAGAATGGACGCTGTGGACGCTGCAAGACAGGAGAACACCTGCTGGCAACCTGCAGGTAGCGTGCAAAACTGCACAGCATACTGTGATAAAATATAAGCTTTACCATTTCAATTAATACGCCAAGACGTCATCAACTGGGTTAACCGGGCCTGGGATTCTGTGACCCCAAAAGTGATCTGCCATTCCTTCAAGGCCACCAGCATCTCATCGGCAACTGACGGCAGCGAGGATGACCAGCTGACGGGTCAAATGGCAGATGCCTTCAATGTCGCCTAGAGGCCGGAGATTGCCCGTGGGGAGGAAACTCTTAATCTCCTCTGATGACGAGGGGTCAGATCGTGACCTGGTCTTTGAGGGGTTTGGGGAGAAATGAATGTGTGAGCTGGACACTGGTCTCTATATATTCTAATTCATAAGTGATGTTGTTTAAAATGTTTTTCATGATGTTAAAGGAAATAAAGTGACATTTAAAATAATAAAAATGTTTTTAAATGTTACAAGTAAGACTTGTTTTTTTAACAGTAACATGGGTTAATTGGGTATACAGTAATGGGAAATAGAATATTATTATTTGAAAATGTTTAGTATAAACTTTCTATGTCACTATTTAATAGAGACACATTTTACAGTGAAGACAACTGTTCTGAAAACATCATCCATTTTTGTTGTTTAGACCATGGGTTACCATATTCGCAACACAACACATGTCATATGTAATGTAAAACAAATGCACAATAGACTTTTGAAAGTATGTTTGATATTTTTAAACCATCAAGCCATCAAGATCGACGCACATTAATTTGTAAAATACAGTGACAACTATTTATCCTGAAAAAGTGTCAGCAGTAGTACTTATATACCGACAGAATAAACAGCATAATGGTTAGATACGGTAGGTATTGTTGTCAATCTGAACATTTAGTTGCCCTTTTCTTATAACAAACGTATGCGTAAAATCATTACTGTTAAGCAGCAGAGTAAAGGAATAATTCTTATTGACTAAAGCTTTTGAATTTCTGCTATAACCGTGAGGCCTTGACTGGTTGATTCAGGCGTTCTGACAACAACGTGGCTAGTGCGATAGGACAGACCAGTAGTGACACCTGCCGCATGTATTATTACCAACTTAGATGAGCAGTTTGTGTATCGTACAAAGGAACTAAGCTGGACGTTTGACTAAGAATACTGAACAGTCTTACACAACATGATTTGAACAATTATACGTAATCTTCGTCAAATATCCGTAAAAGGTTTGTATTAGTTCCTTCGTGTGGTACCGATGTTTTGTGAAACCAGCCCCTGGTTGATGCCTAGTCGCGATCATACATCTACGGTCCATTTATGTTGTTTCTAAAATTTTTGGCGGTAATGCGAATCCCACTTGTTGCCCATACTCGCATTACTGCCCATCCCCCAATTTTTAAATACTTTGACCTAACTGCCCATAGGCAATAGCATGGTCAAATACGGTATATGTGTATATATATCTATATATATATATACAGTGGAGTCTCGTTTATTCATTCTTCGATAATCCGGATGTTCCGCGATCCGCACGTTTTTGTGTGAGAACCATCTCGACACCATGTTAATTGCTCCGTTAATCCAGTTATTCATGTTTCCGGCTCCGCATGCTGTTTCGGGGATCCAAACCGGGCCGTATAACACTGTATTCTGATTCAGATAACCGGTCGGTCGATCTCTGATTAAAAAATCAGCCGAGCGGAGCCAATCATCGCGACAGCCGCCCAGTTGTGAGCAAATCAAGTGGTCAGTTGCAAAGGTGTCGCATTGGCTTCAATTGTTAGTGCGAAGCCGACTGGTCAGTGTTTGCTTTAAGTTCACATCAATAAAATTACTGCTACTCCCACGATTGGCTGGCGAGGTTTAAATCTAGACGCAGCATCTCCAGTCATAGATTCCATGGAGAAAGCGACAGCGCTGACATAGCCAAGGTTGCCACCGGTCATCAACAACTGAAACAACTTCTCGCTGATTACAACCCAGCCGACATTTACAACTTCGACCGGGTTGTTCTACAAGCTTGGGCCTAACAGGACACTCGCAACTGGTCATGTCAGTGGCACCAAGGCTTCGAAAGGTACGAACGCTACTGGCATGCACAACCTCAAGCCAGTAGTGGTGACGCATGTCAAGCGCCCACGATGCTTTGGATAGACATTCAAGCCGGATGTCTACGCACACTACTATCACAACAAGACTGCCTGGATGACATCCCTCATCTTCACAGACTGGCTAAAAACAACAGACCGCCAGATGAAATTTGCAGGCCACAAAATACTTCTGCTCCTGGACAACGTCACCAGCCACAAGAATGACGTCACCCTCTCCAGCTATCTGACCTGCCACTACTTGGAATGCGCATTGTTTTATTTTTTCTTTCAATCGGATATATTGTTTCATTAATCTGCATGATTTGTTTATCCAGTCAACATCACTGGGAACCAAAGTGTGCGGATAAACGAGACTCCACTGTATATATATATATATATATATATATATATATATATATATATATATATATATATATATATATATATATATATATATATATATATATATATATATATATATATATATATAATGTATATATATATATATATATATATATATATATATATATATATATATATATATATATATATATGTGTGTGTGTGATCTTAACAAAATGAGACATGTCCCAATTTGAACATATTTTTTTATTAGTTTTGTTGAAAAGAGCAGCATCTCAGCTTTCACGTCATGCCAGTGCGAATCCACCTCAAGGAAGAAGATTACTTTTGACTGGTTTAAGTCGTTGACCAGGTTTAGATTCTGCTAGTGTGAACACTCAGTGGGAGCAAAACTGATTTCGCTCTGGTTAAAACTGCTAGTGTGAACGGGGTATCTGTGATACTGTAGGGGAAGGCCCGTGACAGTGTCGGGTAAACACTGGTCCCTGTGACACTGGAGGGGAAATTCAGTGACAGTGTCATGTAAACACTGGTCCCTAGAACACTGGAGAGGAGTGCCAATGTCACATACACTGGTCCCTGTGACACTGGAGGGGAAGGCCAGCGACAGTGTCATATAAACACTGGTCCCTGTGACACTGGACGGGAAGACCAGTGACAAGTGTCATGTAAATACTGTTCTGAGGTTGTGTAGGGGTTAAAGATTTGAAAAGACAATGCAGAAAGCTTTGTTGTTGCAGATAAAAAACCTAAGAAATGCAGACCAAAGAAGAAGACGAAACGAGACAGCCTGGCAAGAGATGATGGTGACATAAGGCTATTCCAGGCACGGATGAAAGCCTTCCAGAAACAGGAGCTGGAGAAGAAACATGCCATGCTCTTGGATGGGCAGGAGAATAGTTCTCTAAGCTTCGTCGAGCTTGGTGGCGGCTTTAACATACCAACGACTGTTTGGAATCAACTTTACAAGTAAGCGCTTGTCTGGTCTTAGTGATTCATGCACTTATGGCCTGAGAGTGTATATTAGGGTATCATGACCCACTGAGGCTGTGTATGATGACATCACTGTCATGACCCACTGAGGCTGTGTATGATGACATCACTGTCATGACCCACTGAGGCTGTGTGTGATGACATCACTGTCATGATCCACTGAGGGTGTGTGTGATGACATCACTGTCCTGACCCACTGAAGGTGTGTGTGATGACATCACTGTCATGGCCCACTGAGGTCGTGTGTGATGACATCACTGTCATGATCCACTGAGGGTGTGTGTGTGATGACATCACTGTCATGGCCCCCTGAGGGTGTGTGTGATGACATCACTGTCCTGACCCACTGAAGGTGTGTGTGATGACATCACTGTCATGGCCCACTGAGGTCGTGTGTGATGACATCACTGTCATGACCCACTGAGGGTGTGTGTGTGTGTGTGATGACATCACTGTCATGACCCACTGAGGGTGTGTGTGATGACATCACTGTCCTGACCCACTGAAGGTGTGTGTGATGACATCACTGTCATGGCCCACTGAGGTCATGTGTGATGACATCACTGTCATGACCCAGTGAGGGTGTGTGCGTGATGACATCACTGTCATGGCCCCCTGAGGGTGTGTGGACCCACTGAGGGTTTTGTGATGACATCACTGTCACGGCCCACTGAGGCTGTGTGTGATGACATCACTGTCATGACCCACTGAGGGGGTGTGTGTGATGACATCACTGTCATGGCCCCCTGAGGGTGTGTGGACCCACTGAGGGTGTGTGTGTGTGTGATGACATCACTGTCACGGCCCACTGAGGCTGTGTGCGATGACATCACTGTCATGACCCACTGAGGGTGTGAGTGTGTGATGACATCACTATCATGGCCCACTGAGGGTGTGTGATGACATCACTATCATGACCCACTGAGGGTGTGTGTGATGACGTCACTATCATGACCCACTGAGGATGTGTGTGATGACATGACTGTCATAGCCCACTGAGGCTGTGTGTGATGACATCACTGTCATGGCCCACTAAGGGTGTGTGATGACATCACTATGTCACATCCTACTGGAAACTATGTGCAGTCAGTGATTGCCTGAGGGAGTGTGTGACTGAGGTAGTGCATGACTGAAGGAATGTGTGACTAAGGGTGGGTGTGACTGAGGGAGTGTGTGACTGAGGGAATGTGTCGCTGAAGGAATGTGTCACTGAAGGAGTGTGTCACTGAGACACTTTGTCACTGAGGGAGTGTGTGACTTAGGCACTGAGGCACTGAGTGACTGATAGAGTGTGTCACTGAGGCACTGTATGTACCTTGTGGGGCGTGGTGGTTGTGTGTTAGACTGCCGGACTTTAGTCGAAGGGACCGGGGTTCGAAACCACCTACTGCAGTTTAAAAACTTGGGCAATTTTGTTCATCCCACTTTGCTCGTGTCTTTCGGAAGAGACACTAAAAGCCATTGGTCCCTTCTATCTGATATCTATGCCTGGGGAAGTAAAAGATCCCACACAGGGAAATTAAAAAAACTTGTGGACTCACAGCACCTCATAGAGCTGGTGATCTCGATCTCTAAACTCACTATACTACCTCCCAGTTTAGCTGTGATCAGCTGTAATGGGAGTATCTCATCAAGCATCAAGCTGTGTGACTGAGTCACTGAGGCACTGTGTGACTGAGGGAGTGAGTGACTGATGGAGTGTGTCACTGAAGGAGTGTGTCACTGAGGGAGTGTGTAAATGAGGAAATGCATGACTGAGGGAGTGGGTCAGTGAGGGAGTGCATGACTGAAGTGTGTGCGACTGAGGGATTGTGACTGAGGCAGTGCATGACTGAGGTATTGTGTGACTGAGGGCGTGCTTAACTGAGGGAGTGCATCACTGAGGGAGTGTGTCACCGAGGGGGTGCATTACTGAGGTAGTGCATGACTGAGGGAGTGCATCACTGAGGGAGTGCGTCACTGCAGGTACCAGAAGACTGGAGTGAGCTGGCTATGGGAGCTGCACCGTCAGCAGACCGGAGGCATCATTGGTGACGAGATGGGACTTGGCAAAACTATACAGATGATTACCTTCCTGATTGGGCTTGCCACTAGTGGACTGCAAGACACTGCAGTTATATCCAAGTTAGTACACAATCTCAGTGCCATGTGTGTAAGAACTATACTTCTATACTTCTTATACATAATTTATCAAATTAATTGTATGAAAACTTGATTCAAGGATGATTTCAGAAATTTAGAACCAGTGAGTTCATGTCAGTAAAAAAGTTACTAGTCATTTATTAATTAAGGTAGTTAGGGTGGCTAACGTGTCAGTTGATTTTTTCGTGTTTTTTCTCAACATGCTAGGAAATATTGAACTGAACGTCGACATGACAAAGAATCATCCGGCACTAAGTAATTTTTGTCATTCCATCCTTTAAAAAACAGTCCTTCGGGAAATCGCCCTGACTTCCTGGAAATTCTGACAGTGTTTCCATAATAACGATCGTGTGTGCTTTGAGTCAGCACGCACCTGGAACCAATGTAAATTCGTTCGCTGTGAATGTCATATCATGGAACATATCGTCTGGTTACTGTGATTCCAGTACATTGCAGTACGATGCATACCTACATTAATTGGCACATATCAGCGGCTAATTTAGGTTAATGGGCTATTGACACTGTAACCGAACCCGCCAGTGGCTGTGACCTGATGACCCCACCCATGACCTCGCTGGATCTTGTGCACATGTAAACAACTGACCATGTGTCCTGACACTAGACTGACGTAATCCAATCTTGATAGATGACAACACATTACAAATGCAGGTTCAAGGGCTTTTGTAGTAGCAAAATCAAGGGGACATGTCAATATTAGAAATGGCTGTAATGTTTTGTCAACTAAACGTAAAAACATTACCTAATTCAGTATTTTATAAAAAATAATAAACTTGCAATGCTGAAATTTGGCGTGTGAATGCGTCTTACGTGTAGGCAACTTAATCATGGTGGTGTACCAGACGTAATTCATTTATATTGACCAAAATTTTCCTGAAAGTTATCAGTGACACTGTCATACTTATATGTATGTCATTTATTTCTTTGGGGATTTTCTCAACACGATATAATTGGCATTCTGTGGCTGTTTTTTTCACATTAACAGAAATGTTTTTTAAATTTTGTAACAACCAAATAAATGAAAAACTAAAAATTTTATTAATCAGGAATATTATATAGTATTTCAACTACAATATGTGAAAAAATTATTAATTTATATTAAAAACTTCTACTGAAACTACTCAATTCAAGACAAGCATATAATAGCTACCGAAACTACCTTAAGAAGTGATTTGATTATTCTGTTATATAAAAGTTATTAATCATTTATTAAGAAGTGATTTGATTATTCTGTCATACAAAAAATTAGAAATGCAAAATTACTGTAGGTACTGTATTTGTTGCCATGGCTACGATTGCGATATTGCATAGCCGAATTCATGAAGATAATGCCAAAGTTAGGGTGCGAAATTAAATACAGTAATGTGCTAAAAAAAATAGTTAATGTCAGGTCATTGGGTTGTTGGTAGTAAGGGCTAAAATAGTTTCTGTAATATGGCGTATATAGTCAGTGAAAAAACAAAGTCGGGTGTATCTATAAAACATAGTACAATCACCTACATTAACTAATGTTATACACACGTGATATGCAATATTGTTGCACACAGCTCTTTTTGTATTTAATTCAGATATACGTATAAATAAGGAAGGTGGGAAGTCATTATGTTTACATGTTTGTCAAAACGGGAAAAACCAAGTTAAATTCGTTATTATCACAACTGTGTAAATAGCCCAGCCCTGGTGGGCCACGCTATTTACACTATTATGTCATGCTTGATGGATTTCGTAAGTTGTTAGTGGTACTACTAGTCATTGACCACTTGTCTAGATTGCGGGCTCACGTGTATTTTAATATAGATTTGTCAAAGCCTGGCTCTCGGAGCGCAAGTGTTAGCTTGGGTTTGGTGTCCCTGTGTAGCATGTGCCTCACATTCATTGTTGTGCGCCTTGTAATAAACTAAATTGTGCAATGCCTGATGTGACATGTAAACTATGTAGTCGCGTGTCGCAAGTGCCGTTTTAACCATTGCTCACCGTGCTAAAAATATGCTATTACTAATAATTTACCATATCATACAATATGTACTCATACTTGTACTCATGTAAATGTGCTTGTACTCGTACTCAGCTTTTAGCAATGTACTTGTACTCATACTCAACCATCACCAGTGTACTTGTACTCGTACTCATGAAAATATACTCGGACCCAGGTCTGCTCCAGAGAAATAAAAATGTAAATTTAAGGGTGAACGGTTAGAAATCGAGAAATTTTACGAGAAGCTGCAGCGGAAGGTGAAGTGCGAGTGTAGCTGCCAGATTTTGAACATTGGTTCATGTGGTTTGCACATTGTGCATAGCGCTTTCAAGCACGGCTGTAGTGCTACAAAGTGGGATATCGCTTCTGTGCTGCGCTCAGCCCACTCCTTGTTTAATGAGACACCAGCTCATCATGGGGACTACACCCAGATCACAGGCAGTGATTTGTTTGGATGGAACTTCTACAACGCGTGCTGGCTCGGCAGTGTGCCTGTTGCTGAATGCCTGCTAGAGACATGGCCAAATGTGTGCAAGTACGTTGCTGTGGCCAAGAAAGGTGACATTCCTTTGCCGCAAACCAAAGCCTTTGGAGTGGTTTCTGAGGCAACCTGCAACCCACCGTTCACTGTGAAGTTAAACTGCTTTGTATCAGTAGCTAAGGTTGTGACGTCATTCTTTGCATGATATCAGACAGATCGTCCAATGTTGCCGTTTCTTGCCAGTGACCTGCATAGAATGAAGAAACACCTGCTATATTGATTCATGAAGCGTGGCATTGTTGATGACACTAGCCTCGCCGGTATCTCAGAGCTCAATCTTTATAACCCAGCTCTGATGAGAAAGACCTCTGACATCGACATTGGGTTATTAGTTGATGCCGAGCTAAAGCAGATGCAGCGATCTACGAAATCCAAAGGCAAAGTAAGTGATAGAGATACATTTGGGAGTGCACCTGGATTGTCGTGCGTTCACATGCGAAATTATTGTTCATACATTGATGAAGTCGCCATCAAAGTACAGCATTGTGCAGAATCTGACGTGCATTGATCCACGGCAGATGGCAAGATGAGTTCACATCATTTCATCCATGTGTGGACGTCTTTCTGGATGGCCACATCAACTCCAATGACTTCCAAGATTACTGATTACTGGATGAGTGATCGATTGGTCTGGTAAAAAATGGGGCAGAACAATACTGATGAAAATGCATTTGTGGTAAAATATACACCTTTGAAAACCCTTGAAAATTATGCTTTTATACAAAAAACCTTGAAAACCATTGAAATTAATATTTTATCTGTCTGTATGAACCTTGCTAGCAGTAAATGCATTTAGAATGTAGGAAAGTGTAATTTCTTAAAATATTTCCACACAATAAATATTGATAAATTTATATTGTTAATTACATTAACAAATTACTAATTTTGATTCCCACCAATGAGATGATGTGATGTTAGCACATTGATTGTGTTGTAGGTACAAAGGATTGGGGCCAGTGCTGGTCATTTGCCCTGCCACTGTGATGCACCAGTGGGTGAAAGAGTTCCACACCTGGTGGCCACCATTCTGTGTGGCAATTCTGCACTCATCAGGAAGCCACACTAGCTCACCGGTATAGTGTTTGGTTTGGTTTGGTTTGTTTACTAGGTCAATATGTGGCAGTCTGCCCTGATGGATTGTTTAGTGTTCTTTCCTAGCTAACTGGAGTTACTGAATTGTTTACTAGGTCAGCATGTGCCCTGGTGGATTGTTTAGTGTTTTTTCCTAGCTAACTGGAACAGGGATGGGTTCAAGTACCCGAGTACTTGTGTACTTAAGTACAGCAAGTACTGTACTTGTACTTTACTTGCCATTTTGCTGAGTGCAGTACTTGTACTTGGACTTGTACTTGACCGTCAAAGTACTTGGACTATTCAGAGATAAACAAAACGATTCATCACAAAAGATGACAAATTAAGAAGTTGCACAGAACAAAGATGGTATGACTGCGTACGAAAACCATCAACAAAAAGATTGAAGGAGGAAGACAAATTATGTCTTCTTTGAGAGATACTGGTGGAACAGAAACCATTGACAAACAGAATATATATATTTCTACAGAAACTTACATGATAGCAACCAACAAATTGGAGACATGAAGAAGTCTGGAACAGAAAATCAAACATTATACAACAGGAAGTCAAGAGTGCAATAGTAGAAATGAAAAAGTGTCAGGAAATGATAAGCTGACACTAGACATTATCAGGCTAGCTGGAGAAAAAGTCATTACAATAGCAGAACTCTTCAACAATTCCTGGTAACAAAGGAGATTCCCAGTCACTGGAATTAAGCAAAACTCATACAAATACTCAAAAAGGTGATATGAAAAATAGTAAGAATTACTGACCAACAAGTCATACTGGCAAGAATAGAAAAGCTGTTGGATGAAACCCGACCTAAAGATCAGGCAGGCTTCTGACCTGAATTCAGAATAGTTGACCCCACATATAGGCTCAGCCAGCTGATAAAGAATTCGAAGGAATACCAGTTCATTCGTTATCTAGGATTTGTGGATTATGAAAAGCATTGGACAATATAGATCGCCAGTCATTGCTGAGAGCACTGACAGATCAGAACATAGATCAGAAGTAACTCAAGCTTACCCAAGCACAAAAGTTCGCTTAGAGACCCATCACTAACTTCATGAATCAAGAGAGGCATGACACATCTACATTCACCCAACTCTTCACCAGTAACAACAGAAACACTGGAAAAAGAATTCTAAAACATGGACTGGAATAACAGAAGGAAGTTGGTTGATGGAGAGCTCCTCACACATCTAATATTTGTAGATGACATTCTTCTTCTTAGTCATAACCTGGAGGAGCTAAATGACATGATACAGGATGTAGACAGAGAAAGGAGAAAGATCGGATTAAAATGAACACTAAGAAGACAAAGGTAATGGTGAGCAATAAGGTCCAAAATAAACAAATAACAGTGGAATAGCAGGAGACTAGATCATTCGTTAGTAGTACTTGGGGAAGAAGATCACCCTCAATAATGAAACCACTTAGGACGTTTGAAGAGGAGTTCAACTAACTTGTGTTTACTTTGGAATACTGAGCTATATACAGGTTTTTAACCAATGCATCATACCAATTTTAACCTATGGAGCAGAAACGTGGACCACGATTAAGATAATACATAAGTTGAGAGTTGTAATGGAACGGATACTGATAAAGAAGGACTGTCTATAGCCAGGTACTCATTTATATAACTGAATGAACTGAGGCAATGTGGGGTGAACGTAATTGCCAGTTTTGAAACAGCAGCTAGATAATTCGAACCCAAGTTCTCTCTATTGAGAGTTTGGCATTCTAACTGCTATGCCACCCCGCCCCAAAACAGATGAACCAACAGAATAAGAGACTGGACACCAAGATCACATGTAAGGAGAAGATGGCAGCAAAATAGAAGGTGGCGATATGAAATCAGAGCACAGCGGCATAAACTGGAAACTACTGGTCAAAGACAGACTAGGAAGATTGGTGAAGAGGCCTTCATCCAGCAGTGGATTGGAATAGGAAAAACAGAACTTCCAGTAATTACTAAACCGACACTGCATGTAACAAATATAAAAAAGAAATGCATACAATGTATTTAATACCCAGGTATGTAATGCAACAATGCAACCAAAACGTGAAGTGGTCTTTAAAGCATTGAGTCGATGTAACTAGTATCTATAATTGACATGAGTGTGTGTTGCAGGGCCAGCTTGTGAGAAGAGTGGTGCAGTGCTGTGGTGTGATCATCACATCTTACAGCACTTTGGTCCTCCAACAGGATAACCTACTGCAACATGACTGGCACTACGTTGTGCTTGATGAAGGACACAAGATTAGAAATCCAGATGCACAGATAACACTTGCCAGTAAACAGGTATATTGCTAAGGATGTAACAAGACATCAAACTATTGATGCATCGCAATAGATGATGTGATGATGTAATACTGTCGATAGTAAATTTAATTAATGGTAGTTATCATTGCTAGTACAGTGACCTATTAATAGTAACGATAGTTGGCAAAACAAACAGCAGGACTACTTGTGTCACTGTAATACCGTTTGTAAACATGCTTTTTCAACATTTTATGGTAGTTTCTCTCTTCTATCACTGAAGTCAGGAGTGAGGTTGGCATTAATGCTGGTTGTTGATATTTGTATTTCTTCTCCTTCCATCGCTGATCCCGTGTCACTGCCACCTCCACCACCTGTCTCCACTTCCAACCTCCATTCTGAGCATGTAAGCTCTCTGCTCCCCTTTTATTCATTCCATGTGTCAAGCCCACTATTTTGATCAAGTTAGGTATTCCTGTTCTTGTCTTCATTTTTGTCTGAGCATAAAATCAGAACTTGGTTTTCTGTTGTATTTGCTTTATGATATACTTTCATATAACTTCAGTCTCCTGGTCTGATTTTGTTTTCGCCAAAATTCCTGATAAGTTTGGGTAACATACCTAGTAGGCTTCTTGTGGCCAAAATAGCCTTCCTTACCAATTTTGAGTGAAACTTTGCCCCAAGACCAAAATGGCGCATTATCTACCAAAAGATCCAAAATCTGTCTTGCCAAAGTCTCATATCATAATCACTGATATACGATACAACATCTGAAATGCAAGTTGTGACATGTAATTTTGTCCAAACAACAAAGTAACTTTTTGCGAGCAGAATAGTGGATACCTTGCATGACATGCAAAGCTTGCCGGTGGAAGCAAATGGGAATTGGTGGCACACCCTCTCAGATTAGCCGTGCAGGCCGGGCCAATCAACCAGTGATTGCTAGGAGTTGCTGAGTGGGCTAGCTGTGACCAGGATTAGCCCAGTCATTGGTTGGTAGTGGCCTGCTTTTTAATTGATATCGGAATATGTGATTGTGATTCTTCGTGTGCTGACATTGGTGCTCTAGCCAAAATACCCTCATTTAGTTATTTAACTTTGCATGCATGTGCATGCTCGATCCAGCAGGTAAATTTTGGGCGAGGACGGATTGCTTTGAGAGTAACATAACTGCTTTCAATGAAACGTTATCCGCCCTCTGTACAACGCACACTGGAATAGAACTGTGGAGCCATAGGCGTTTTACTAATGTCGCCCATTGTCTGCGGGATGGTGTGTATCTTTCAGATGAGGGTCTTAAGCATAATTATTTTTCGCTAAGGAGGGCGGTTGTTCATAACATCTAATCTTGCCAGGGCCACTTGCCGGATATCGACTCTCATAGACACAGTACTGTCATGCAATTTCACTGCATTTACTTTTTGGTGTTAAACACATTTTACTCATACAACACCCCGTGTTAATTTATTACTAATGTAAAACTACTCATATGTTCAGCTTAACATTAAACTTATTTTAATCATCCCAATGTCTTTTAGCTTTTCAAATATGTGAAAGCCAGACTCCATCTTCAGACGACTCCACTGATGACAACAGCGACCAGAGCAACAGAGCAGAGGCAACATACAACAGATGTGCCCAAAGCGAGGCAATGCAAAGGAAGAAAGGCAAGATTTCTCTACGGATGGTATACTAGGAAGTGGGTAAGGGCCTCACATGTCCATGGTATTAACGTTGACCTTAGTGCACTAGGCGAGGAGAAGATTAGGCATGAGATAGCTCCCCTCAAAGAGGACCTATTTATGGTGTTCTCTGCTGTCCAGGCTCGAAAGTTTCCATTCGAATGACATGCGTTAGTTTCATTCATGAAGCATGTTAAAACCATAGCACAACACAAAGGTTCAGATGTTGCTACAGAATAAATTATGATGGTCAGTTTCGTCTATAGAGGCTACCGGAAGCGGGTGCTTGGGATGATTTTCAGCATGACCTGTATGAGGAATACCAAGTATACTGTGAGCTTCAGAAGAAACCATTCCAGATGCCCTTTCATGCTGGCAAACGGGTTGAGAAAGCTCCCCATCACTACTATGCTTGCAATGAATGCAACTGTACCATAAAGGCAACTGTTCCCATCCCGATTACAGGTATAGAATTCACTTGCTCCCGGTGTAAACAGCCACGGCATGGTTCCATACATTACAGAGACCAGAAAAAGACTTTCTTTTCAGCAACATCAGCCAGCAAAGCTTGAAGCAGCAGGTATGCCTCATACCACCCATATTCAGCCCCCTCTGTCCAAGATGGCTTTTTTGCCTTTGGGTTTAGTTCCGAAAGAGGATCCAGGGAAGTTTTGCCTCATTTATGACCTAAGCTTCTCCAAAGAAATTGTTTTCAATTCTTACATTGATCCATAATTCTTAGCTGTTTCATATGAAATGCTTGACGATTGCATTTACATTATGTTGCAGACTTGCAGTTAGGACAAAGGTGCTTAGTAGGTAAAGCGGACCTCCAGGATCATTCCCATTTCACATCTGGATTATTGCCTGCTTGGTTTAAGGGTAAATTTTTCTTTGATCTCTGTTTACCTATGGGGGCAAGCACATCCTGTCGCATGTTTAAAAGATAAAGGTACGTTCTTATATAGTGCAGTTGCCGCAGTATCCAGTCATTTTTTCATTGGGACTGTTCAAAGTGCTTTAAACTTCACCCCCTGGCAGACCTGTTTATTGCACCGCTATTTCAACTTCTCTAGGAAGCATTAAGTCATGCTGCAATTACTGTGCAAAGAGTATTCGTTCCGATATCCACCTCTGTTTGTAGCCAGGTACCCATTTATACGGTTGAATGAACTGTGGGAACATGAGATGAACGGAACTGCCAAAGCTTTAAAATGGCAGCAAGAGGATTCGAACCCAAGTTCTCTTGTCTGAGAGCCCAACGTTCTAACCACTGTGCTATCACACACCACGTTTGAGTCACTGTCACGAGCAGTTCAATGGATATGTATTCACAAGGCAAAAATCTCACATGTGATGATGATTTTGTCTTCTTTTCCAAGACCAGTTCTCTGTGCCAATTGAATTTGAACAGATTCTTTGAAATTTGCCATGTGATTAACCTACCATTAAACACTCTAAAACTGTGTTACCCACTTCCAAAGTAGTACTTCATGCCACTGAAACTGATTCAGGGTCACAGACATTACAGCTTCCCGTTGACAAGCTCTCAGCATTTCGAGCCTAACTCACTGCGATGACTATTTCGCATGCCGTGTGATTGCCCTTTATTTTATTTTAGGAAGTTGTAGACAATATGACGATGATGGGAACAACTTTTGCAAATCTGGTTCATTGGTGTCCATATATGTATTGTGTGAATAGTCTGTAATATCTGCAGTCGATTTAATAAAAATATGCCTATTTTTGTTTAAATCATTGAGAGAATTGACTTTAGTCGTTAGGTCTGGTAAGGATCAAAATAGTGGATATCCTAAATGGTAAACACTGTGTGGGTCAATGCTGATCATGGGCATGACCTCCATCCTCTCGCCGCTCACATGACAAAGTTACAAAATTTTACCAAGGAAGAAAATCTTTAATTTTCAGCATCTCGATTTTCACTTCAGTTAATGCATGACCAAGCATGAACAAATTTAATAGCTTGTCTGATGATTTCACAAAGACTATATACAAAAGTTGCACAAATGAGCTAGCATGTTGCAGTGGATACCATGAAGGTTTGGTTTTTCACAAAATTTATTTGAAATGAGGCTAGCAAAACAATCGAATTGATTAAGCACCTTTATATTATCCTAACTTTAATTTGATATATAATATTAGTTTGTGGGATGTCAGGCATTGCCTGGTACGTGACCAGGCCACGATTCCAATGGCATACTGCAAATCTTGCAAGTGATCCTGGCTTCTAAGTCCACGTGGGTTAATAATGGATTAAACTGCACAATATTAATTATTTTAATAAAAGAATGATATACTATTTTAATAAAAGATAGTGATATACGGTCAACAAAAAATGTCCACGTAATCTGAAATAACGGCAATGTTTCCATACATCCCTCTTATCGCAATCGCAGTGAGTTAGGCTCGAAATGCTGAGAGCTTGTCAACGGGAAGCTGTAATGTCTGTGACCCTGAATCAGTTTCAGTGGCATGAAGTACTACTTTGGAAGTGGGTAACACAGTTTTAGAGTGTTTAATGGTAGGTTAATCACATGGCAAATTTCAAAGAATCTGTTCAAATTCAATTGGCACAGAGAACTGGTCTTGGAAAAGAAGACAAAATCATCATCACATGTGAGATTTTTGCCTTGTGAATACATATCCATTGAACTGCTCGTGACAGTGACTCAAACGTGGTGTGTGATAGCACAGTGGTTAGAACGTTGGGCTCTCAGACAAGAGAACTTGGGTTCGAATCCTCTTGCTGCCATTTTAAAGCTTTGGCAGTTCCGTTCATCTCATGTTCCCACAGTTCATTCAACTGTATAAATGGGTACCTGGCTACAAACAGAGGTGGATATCGGAACGAATACTCTTTGCACAGTAATTGCAGCATGACTTAATGCTTCCTAGAGAAGTTGAAATAGCGGTGCAATAAACAGGTCTGCCAGGGGGTGAAGTTTAAAGCACTTTGAACAGTCCCAATGAAAAAATGACTGGATACTGCGGCAACTGCACTATATAAGAACGTACCTTTATCTTTTAAACATGCGACAGGATGTGCTTGCCCCCATAGGTAAACAGAGATCAAAGAAAAATTTACCCTTAAACCAAGCAGGCAATAATCCAGATGTGAAATGGGAATGATCCTGGAGGTCCGCTTTACCTACTAAGCACCTTTGTCCTAACTGCAAGTCTGCAACATAATGTAAATGCAATCGTCAAGCATTTCATATGAAACAGCTAAGAATTATGGATCAATGTAAGAATTGAAAACAATTTCTTTGGAGAAGCTTAGGTCATAAATGAGGCAAAACTTCCCTGGATCCTCTTTCGGAACTAAACCCAAAGGCAAAAAAGCCATCTTGGACAGAGGGGGCTGAATATGGGTGGTATGAGGCATACCTGCTGCTTCAAGCTTTGCTGGCTGATGTTGCTGAAAAGAATGTCTTTTTCTGGTCTCTGTAATGAAAGGGCATCTGGAATGGTTTCTTCTGAAGCTCACAGTATACATGGTATTCCTCATACAGGTCATGCTGAAAATCATCCCAAGCACCCGCTTCCGGTAGCCTCTATAGACGAAACTGACCATCATATTCTGTAGCAACATCTGAACCTTTGTGTTGTGCTATGGTTTTATCATGCTTCATGAATGAAACTAACGCATGTCATTCGAATGGAAACTTTCGAGCCTGGACAGCAGAGAACACCATAAATAGGTCCTCTTTGAGGGGAGCTATCTCATGCCTAATCTTCTCCTCGCCTAGTGCAATAAGGTCAACGTTAATACCATGGACATGTGAGGCCCTTACCCACTTCCTAGTATACCATCCGTAGAGAAATCTTGCCTTTCTTCCTTTGCATTGCCTCGCTTTGGGCACATCTGTTGTATGTTGCCTCTGCTCTGTTGCTCTGGTCGCTGTTGTCATCAGTGGAGTCATCTGAAGATGGAGTCTGGCTTTAACATATTTGAAAAGCTAAAAGACATTGGGATGATTAAAATAAGTTTAATGTTAAGCTGAACATATGAGTAGTTTTACATTAGTAATAAATCAACTCTGGGTGTTGTACGAGTAAAATGTGTTTAACACCAAAAAGTAAATGCAGTGAAATTGCATGACAGTACTATGTCTATGAGAGTCGATATCCGGCAAGTGGCCCTGGCAAGATTAGATGTTATGAACAACCGCCCTCCTTAGCGAAAAATAAGTATGCTTAAGACCCTCATCTGAAAGATACACACCATCCCGCAGACAATGGGCGACATTAGTAAAACGCCTATGGCTCCACAGTTCCATTCCAGTGTGCGTTGTACAGAGGGCGGATAACGTTTCATTGAAAGCAGTTATGTTACTCTCAAAGCCGTCCTCGCCCAAAATTTACCTGCTGGATCGAGCATGCACATGCATGCAAAGTTAAATAACTAAATGAGGGTATTTTGGCTAGAGCACCAATGTCAGCACACGAAGAATCACAATCACATATTCCGATATCAATTAACAAGCAGGCCACTACCGACCAATGACTGGGCTAATCCTGGTCACAGCTAGCCCGCTCAGCAACTCCTAGCAATCACTGGTTGATTGGCCCGGCCTGCACGGCTAATCCGAGAGGGTGTGCCACCAATTCCCATTTGCTTCCACCGGCAAGCTTTGCATGTCATGCGAGGCATCCACAATTCTGCTCGCAAAAAGTTATTTTGTTGTTTGGACAAAATTACATGTCACAACTTGCATTTCAGATGTTGCATCGTATATCAGTGATTATGATATGAGACTTTGGCAAGACAGATTTTGGATCTTTTAGTAGATAACGCGCCATTTTGGTCTTGGGGCAAAGTTTCACTCAAAATTGGTGAAGAAAGCTATTTTGGCCACAAGAAGCCTACTAGGTATGTTACAAATTGCCAACCAGTTTGAAGTTTCTCTACATATGTCACATGTTACAGAACTGGGATTTATATATACAGTTGAATGATATCACCCAGTTGTTAGTACATTAACAAATGGTTTAGCACATTAAAATAAATTCTCCCTATGCCCCATATCATAAATATTGACACGCATTACACTAATCTGAAATGTTTAGCAGATTGTAACATACTGATTACATCCTGAAATATAATGGTTAAAATAGTTACTTAGCCAAAAGTTAAGTTGGTTAAAAAAGTACATTTTTAAAAAGAAAAAAGTATATTTACAAACAATCCAAAACCTGGTTGGCAACCTGTAACATAATTAACCTGTAACATAGTTGGCTTCATGTGGCCAAAATAGCTAGTACCCCCATCGTGTAATTTGTGACATGTAGAGAAATTTGAAACTGATTGGAAACATGTAACATTGTTAGTATGCCTTATAAAGCCCAACTATAATTATGACAAATTTATGTAAATTTTTTACTCCAATTACCCTTTTGTGACCTAAAATAAAAAAATCAGAATGGCCAACAACCCACACAGTAATCAATGACCTATACAGAGAATATCTAAAATGGTTGGCTGCTTGTAAAAACAAATGCCAGACTCGTTGCATGTGTCGTGTGAATTTAGACCCATGAATACTTGTATTGGTTGTAGAATATAGAATATCTTTTTATTATGTATTGGCCCTTGGTCTGCAACCTCGTGTGCATGTTTTCTACTATCTTTTTATTATTTATTGGCCCGAGGTCGCAGACCTCGAGCCAATACGTTGGTGCATGCTCTCTACTATAATTAATATAAACTGCCCAGATGGCACTATATACTCTCAAACGGTTTACGTATCGAAGTATTCTCGGCGCGCGCGTGGTTTCTGCAATTGTTGGAAGTTAACGTTTTACGTAGCGAACATTTGAGTACTATAAAAGCCACTAAGTACCCTTGATATACGGGGCATTTAAAATAAGTAAAGGCGTTACATTTCATTTGTGGTGTCATAGATTAATTCCGGACAGTTTGGGGCCCAAGGTGCAAGCCATCTAGGAGGAAAACATGAACAAACATACACTAGCTTGATTATAGTTAGATTGATTATATGGCATACAATAGTCATGGTTGTTCTGACAAATTATGAAAGAACATCTGGTACCACAATTACCTTATATAACTAACTGAAGGTGTACAAACTTAATACATGCCCCCCTAAATAATGCATATGGTATGTGGGTAAAATTACATACATTTACATGCTGCACAATCATTGCAATTTTGTCCAACATGGCTCAAATCTACAAACTTGATGGGTCATTGGCCAACTTGTTTAAGATCCTAGATTGAACCCTGTTTCTATTTTGGTGTAATCCCCTCGTAAACGGTTTTGCTGAATGGTTCGTAGACTGGTGAGCAGTTGAGAACCCCCTTAATGATAGAATGGTCACTTCGTCGTAGTGCTGATGCTGTCTCTATCGTTAAAATCATTGTGGCTTCCCCTGTGAGGACAAGGTCAAGGAGTGATGTTTCAGTTGTGCCCCTGCCTCAAGGGGGTTGTTCCAAGTACAGTAACAGTCTCACAGTTTCTCAATGAATTAAAATTCCTTATCCTTAGTACTTGCGCAACTGCAGAGGAGATTGTACTGTTGTCATGACAGTGATAGCTACAATGCTGTTGTCATGACAGTGATAAAGCTGCAATGCTGTTTTCATGACAGGGATATTGCTACAATGCTGTTGTCTTTTTACAAAAAAAGCTGTATACTGTGCCTGTTGCTATTATGTTGTTTGAGTGTACTTATGTGACTTTGAAATGCCACAGTTCCGCACGCCACACCGCATCATCCTCAGTGGATCTCCTATTCAGAATAACCTGAGAGAACTCTGGTCATTGTTTGACTTTGTCTTCCCTGGCAAACTTGGCACATTGCCTGACTTCATGCAGCATTTCTCTGTGCCTATAGTACAAGGTGGCTATGCCAACTCTACTGACGTGCAGGTGAGCAAACATTTGACAGGTTTTATATAAACAAGCACTATGTTTTTCAGTTTACAGTATATATTTTTGTTATTAGTGTAACCAAACATATAAAAATGTCACACTGACATGCCTGTTGTCTCATGTCCCATGCAAGTGAAATGTGTCAGATGTATCTGTTGTCTTAAGCAGGTGAAATGAGTCAGATACGTATGCTATCTCATGCAGGTGAAATGTGTCAAATGCATCTGTCGTCTTGTGCAAGTGAAATGTGTCAGATGCATCTGTTGTCTTATGCAGGTGAAATGTGTCAGGTGCATATGTTGTTTCATGCAGACGAAATGTGTCAGTTGAATATGTTGTCTTGTGCAGGTGAAATACATCAGGTGTATATGTTGTCTTATGCAAGTGAAATATGTCAGATGCATATGTTATCTTATGCAAGTGAAATGTGTAAGATGAATCTGTTGTCTCGACAGTCTCGTGCAGGTGAAATGTGTCAAATGCATCTGTTGTCTTGTGCAGGTGAAATGTGGCAGATGCACATGTCTGATCGTTCAGGTGAAATGTGTCAGTTGAATATATTGTCCTATGCAGGTGAAATGTGTCAGTTGAATATATTGTCCTATGCAGGTGAAATGTGTCAGTTGAATATATTGTCCTATGCAGGTGAAATGTGTCAGTTGAATATATTGTCCTATGCAGGTGAAATGTGTCAGTTGAATATATTGTCCTATGCAGATGAAATGTGTCAGATGCATCTGTTGTCTCATACAGTTGAAATGTGTCAGATGCATCTGTTGTTTCATGCAGATGAAATGTGTCAGATGAATAGGTTGTCTTATGCAGGTAGGTGAAATGTGCCATGTGCATACGTTGTCTTATGCAAGTGAAAAGTGTCAGATGCATCTGTTGTTTTATGCAGGTGAAATGTGTCAGATGCATATGTTGTCTCATGCAGGTGAAATGTGTCAAATGCCTATGTTGTCTCATGCAGGTGAAATGTGTCAGATGCATTTGTTGTCTCATGCAGAAGATCTGTGTCATATATGCACCTGTTGTGTTATGGAGGTGAAATGTGTCAGATGCACCTGTTGTTTTGTGCAGGTGAAATATCACAATGGTCGATTCTGCTACTGCAAGCACTGATAAGTCATGGTGGATGTAAGACATGAGGTCTCTCTAAAGCAATGTGAACATGACATGCCATCAATCATTTAGCAATAGGCAAGACATTTCGTGTGACAAACTGTAACTTTTAATTCACTAGGTCTGTATGTGTGTAGTGTTATACTGTTTATACATGTAAGTTATTGATGTGACCATAGGTACAGGCAGCTTTCATGTGTGTATGTGTAGCATTATATATTATGTTGTTGTGACTAGGTACAGACAGCATATAAATGTGCATGGGTAGTATTATATGAGTTGTTATTGTGACTGTATGTACAGACAGCATACAAGTGTGCATGGGTAGTGTAATATGTGACTTGATGATGTGACTGTTGGTTCAGACTGCATACAAGTGTGCATGTGTAGTATTATATGTGAGTTGTTATTTTTAAGATTCACCATGGACTAGTTCACAACAGTTTGCCTACCATCATTGTCATAGCAGATGCTCCCTCTAGACAGCACCACCAGTATAAACTCCGAACACTACCAGCCTCCTGCATGATCTACCAGCACTTTTTCTATGTTCGCTCTATCCCAATGTGGAATGCACTCACCCAGGAAGCAGTCACGGCACCAACAGCAGAAGCAATTCAGAAAGCTGTCCTCAAAGTTATAAAGTCATTGTAGAAGCCCTTTTTTAACACTGAACTGCGCAATTTTATTGTACATACAAACGTTTTAGCTCACTCCACTTGTTGATGTGACTGTAGGTACAGACAGCGTACAAATGTGCATGTGTACTGCGAGACTGCATCAACCCATATTTGCTACGTCGCATGAAGGTAGATGTACGGGCTGCAATCCAGCTACCAGATAAAAATGAACAGGTTTGTGGAATGAATTAGGTCTTCATAAACCTAGCTGCATGATAATCTTTATGGTTATATGATATGTTCCATTTTTTAGTGCCTTTTGCTACGTAAAGCCAAACCACTTTTATAATTTGTTTCCCATATTTTGACCAGATCTGGTAAAAAATATAATTTAATAGTTTGCGCATTGATTTCACCAAAACTAAATAACAATCGTACAAATGAGTACAAATAGGTTAAATTTTGTGTGAAATGTGTCTGAAACAAGATGTGCAAAAAAAATTGAAGAGGGACTTTTAACTGTGAGTTCCATGGAACTTACTCGTTTAATCCATTTTATATATATATATATATATATATATATATATATATATATATATATATATATATATATATATATATATATATACATGTATATATATATATATACATACATACATACGTATATACATAAAATGGGTTGAACGAGTAGGTTCCATGGTACACACAGTTAAAATATATATATATTATGCACTGGTATTATATATATATATTTGTATATATGTATATACAGTCGCGCCTCGTTATAACGCGCCCCGTTATTACGCGGATTCGGATATAACGCGGTCGGTCGTGGACCCCGAATTTCTCCCGCCAGGGGAAAATGTCAAATGGGCCCGCTTAAACCTACTTAGAATTGCTTTGATAATTCTCAAGAAACATTAGGTGAACAATGTCAATGAACGAGTATCAACGTGTTGTTTGTTTTGCGCTGCCGCCGACATCAATCGCTGACGCTGGCTTCTCTTCGACGGTTTGTAAATTGCAATCGAGATTCACAAATATGCCTCACGTAAGAATCAGATCAACCGTTTTAAATGCATTTAATATGCGGTACCAACATAACACTTGGGTGAAATTACATGCTTCTATTACATCGTAAATTTAATCGTTTTCGCGGCGCGAAACCAACACGCCAAATTCCTAACCCAAGGCTCTACCGGTGGCGAAAATACGAATTCGTCATCCGCATATGAAATGAAGAATCGATGTTAAGTGGTGCGTAATAAATTTATGCTTCGGTCGAGATCGGTTGAAAGACGAAGTGAAACAATTATTAATTCTACCTATTGTCTTTTTCTGTGTTTTACCAGCTTGCATACTACGTTTGTCAAATCATATACGTTTTCGGCTGCTCAGGTCCAGGTTATTCAGTTCAAGAGTCAAGAGGGTGTGACATTTAAAAATAATACAAGTTGATGATAGTATACTCGTTTAATAAGTTCCATAAACTGCATATTGCCGTATAAGACAATGCTGTAAGGGTTCATGGACTTGGTGCAGCGGGCGGCGGTCACTATTGTTTAGTAGCTCCCTGGTGGCAGATATTAGAACACCTAACGCGCCTCGCTTACAGCGCGGTCCGGAGTCGTGGACCCCGACTACCGCGTTATAACGAGGCTCGACTGTATATGTATATCTATATATATATATATATATATATATATATATATATATATATATATATATATATATATATATATAATACCAGTGCATATTCTGTATAAAATGGGTTAAAAGTTATTACTACAACAAACTGGCCCATATACATACATACATACATACATATATATGTTTATGCAATAACCAACATAAGTCCGATGTAGTCAAGATTGAAAAGGGCCAAATAAATGACGTTTTATTGCAAAGTGGACTGCTTATCACGCAGCCACTTTGGGAAGCACATTAACAGGAATGTGAGCTCCTCAAAGCAAACCAGACAGGAACTGAACACATGTACAGCCCCGTCCGGCAAGTTTCTCAGAGCCCACATTCCTACAAGCATGACGATAACATATATACATCAAGAAGTCGTCATGAACATGTAATGCAAAGAATACAGACATTCCACCACCAATACACAAATTTAATTACAAACAGGTGGGGCCATTTCGCCACAAGGTCACCCACAAACATGTGACCACCCCACCACGACATGCATATATATATGTATATGCGCCAAAGTTTGTTGTAGTAAATTGGCAAAAAAACTTTGTACTTTGACACACTCTAAATACTAATAAAATTATCAGTAGTTTTTGAGATACAGCCTTAATAAAGGCATTTCCATTTTGATTTTAAACTTTGAACACCACTTATTTGAACTAATATCCTTGGCTTTAGAACCTTATTTTTAGGTTTGCATTTTAATTAATCCATAAAATATAACATGTATGTATTCAATCCAGGAATATGTTAGCTGTGTCCAAGTACACCAAGGACCAGGACATTAGAATGACTTGTTATTCCTATAATACAGGGAACAGTTACAGGCTTGATAGGTAATTGTGCAGATCTTAAAAATAATGCGATATCGGACAGGGAGCCTATGCGGTGATTTAAGAAGTGAGAGTGAGTAACTACCCTTGCGAAACAGTTTTGCACATGTTGAAGTTTCAAGATACCCTTGAGAGCAATATTGTGAAAAAGGGAATTAAGTCTACTGCTAACAAGAGCAGTTGCAATAGTTTTGGAGACAGAATTTTATCATATTTATTTTGACACCACATATCTCTAGATAATATAGAATCGGGTGTTTACAATAAAAAAGAAATAAATAAAAAATAACTAAATACATTAGTGAATATGAATATTACAATACAGACATTACATAAGATAACACGATAAAAGTAAGCATTAGGAGTATATATGTAAACATGTATATGTATAAACATAATATAAAGTATATATAATATATACATAAAAAATTAAGAAAAAACTGATTAAAGAGAAAGGTTTACAGGTCCCTCTTAAAACGTCTAGAATCATGTTGCGTTCTTAGCCCAATAGGAAGAGTGTTCCACAGGGTGGGACCTGCACACGAGAAAGCTTGTTGGATGAGCCATTCCAAGTTTACTCTAGGAACAACGAGAGATTGGTCAGCTGAACGAAGACTGCGACAGGGAACATAGGGAGATATACAGTCAGCAAGGTAGCATGGAGTGTTTGCATGCACGGCGCCGTGTATCAAGGTCAACAGTTTAAACTTAATTCGCTGCACCACAGGTAGCCAGTGCAGCTCTAGTAGTGCCTCTGTCATGCTGTGTTCGTCATGTCGACTTAGACAGAGGATGACATGCGCAGCTGATCGCTGGACCATCTCGAGTCGATACAGCAGGGTTTTGTTAATGCTGTACAGAGCTGCATTTCCGAAGTCAAGTCGCAACGTGACAAGTGCGTGTACAAGCGTCTTGCATGCTCTGAGCGGCAGTAATGATTGTATTCATGCTATGCCATGTAGTTGGGTGTAGGTAGTCTGGCAGGTACGGCTAACATGTCCGGCAAGTTAAAAAATATACCGGCAAGTACGGGGAAAGTCATGAATGTTTTAAAGGCAGGAATCAGAAGCCAATAAAACCAATTTCCCCTTCTGGTACTTTATATCTGCCCGCTGGCCCAGCTAGTATGAAAGAACTCTGCAAAGTTTATTACAACGTGTGTTTATTATGACATCCAGGCCTTATAGAAGACAAGTTTTTGCCATAATTTGGGATGCTATGGCACACCTGTATGTCTGTTATCACATTAGTTGTGTTAAAAAATAATCGTTGGTTTAGTATCAGTGATTTTTAAATAAAAACATTGATATGTTTTCCACACAAAATTGTATTTTCAGTAATATGCATGGATGAGGTATACACCTTACCCTAATATTTTAATCATGTAGATTTGTAATACTAGTATGTAGCATCAGCCATCGAATGAACAAGTGCACCTAGTCATACATCAGTGTATTGTTGCTCTATCACTGCAGGTTCTCTTCTGTCGCATCACGCAGCAACAAAGAGAAGCCTACCAGCAGTACCTGGACTCCAAGGAATGTCACCTGATACTTAGTGGAAAGTACTTGGTAAGACAATAACACTAATACAATATGGTATAAAATATAGGTTTTTTTCTTAGTACACTATGATATTGCTTCTTATGAGTTGGCCAGGCAGTGCTAAAGGAAGCTTTCACTCCAAGAAAGATAATGTAAAATATTACCTGTAAAATGAATACTTGTTTGTTGTAACAAGTCTACTTTGTGGATACAAATGTATTCCACCATAAGGACTACAGCAGACTGCATGGAACTCTAAAAGGATATGGATGCTATGGAGGCCTGGAAAGAGAAATGGCAAATGAAATTTAACCTGACCAAATTTCATGTGTTGACTATCACCAAGAAGAGGAAGCCAATCATGTCAAACTACACTATATGGCCGCACACTGCAGTGGGTGTTCAGTGCCAAGTACATGGGAGTTGAGGTCACGGAACACCTCCACCAGCAGTAACCTCAAGTCTGGCATCGAGATGGTCCAGAAAAGAGTGGCATGACAGATTTTTCATGACTTCCATCCCTCAACTAGTGCATGTGCCCTCATTGCCGGTTTTTAGCTGTAAAAACAAGAAACTAGAAGGAAGGTCGACAACGTATGTATGCAGGCTCTGGAATGCTATTCCATTTGATGCTACCTCTCTTGATGCTTTCAGATGCAACTGGGAGGCAAAGACCATGTAAAGTAGAATGCAGGAAGAACTGTTTTTAAATTAGTGTCATGTGACCGTGTTGGTGGTTATCAAGTGTCATGTCATGTGACCATGTTGGTGGTTATCACACACATGGAGCTGACTTTGCAGTACTTCAGATTTTTGCTTCTGTCAGCGGGTTGTCAGTGCTCTGTTGTTTCTTTCAGAGAGTTGTCAGGGCTCTGTTACTTCTGTCCATGAGTTGTCAGTGCTCTGTTGCTTCTGTCAGCGGGTTGTCAGTGCTCTGTTGTTTCTTTCAGAGGGTTGTCAGTGCTCTGTTGCTTCAGTCAGCGGGTTGTCAGTGCTCTGTTACTTCTGTCAGCGGGTTGTCAATGCTCGCTTGCTTCTGTCAGTGGGTTGTCAATGTTTTGTTGCTTCTGTCAGCAGGTTGTCAATGCTCGCCTGCTTCTGTTGCATACCTTCCGTGCTATCCACCACCAAGCACTGGAATACCTGAGTGGTCTGCTATCCATATATAGACCGTCATTGACTATGCCTCAAACCTGAACAGCTATGCATGGTGATCTCACGTTTACCAAAAATAGCGACAACTATGTGGAACAGTTTGCTTTCTAGCATCAGAGACTGTGACAGCTGTGCAAGTTTTCAACAGCAGTTTCAGACCTTTCTTTTCTGGCAGGAGTATGTGTGATAGAACATTATTATTTAATTTGGTGTATACTTTAATAAAATTAATTAATTTTTATTATTTAATTCCATTTGCACTTTTAGTTGTAGTATTAGCTATGTTATCAAATTATCAGCCAGATTTTTTTATAGTTATGTGGCAACCAGGGCATGGATTTCCATTTGCTTTTTTAAATGTCTTTTTTGTACAGCTAATGTTTGTCTTTGTTGAACAAATGTGAACTAAGCATTATTGTATTGTGGCTTTTTATGTTTATCTTGAAAGTGTGGTGCATTGTGTAGGAATGTTGTCTGGAATTGCATGTTACTATGACAAAAATGAGTAATGTACATACCCATGAAAAGCTGCAAAAAACTTTATTAATGACCATTTTGTTTCTTAGGTGTTCCCGGGACTCACAACAATGAGGAAGATTTGCAACCACCCAGATCTGTCAACAGGGGGACCACGGGTGTTTGGATACCCAGGGGAAGGAGAGTTGGGCAAAGACATGGAATATGGTTATTGGAAGCGTTCTGGGAAGATGATTGTGATTGAATCACTGTTGAAGATATGGAAGAAACAACAGCACAAAGTACTGTTGTTTACACAGAGTAGACAGGTAAGGTGGCAGCATTGACAGATAAGGTAGTGACAGTATGGAAAGTCTATCAAGTCCTGTGATCTTGATCCATTACTGACCATACTGCTGATAGCATGTCTTGATTCGTTGCTTGGTGACCCAATGATAAATATCATAAATGCATCACTGCACTCAGGCATGTCATTTTATTTTTGAAAAAAATTTCACTTTTAGACAGCATATATGTCTCAAATGTGTAGTTGCTATTTTTTATTATATTCATGATCTAAGCCATATTTGTTGTTATTTGTCTCTATCTGTTGCAAAAAGATTGTAACTGCTTTTGTTAATAGTAGACTGTTGCACTATCCTTTTTTACTATATTGCTCTTATAGATATCACAAGATGTAAGAGCATGTGCTAAATCGTTTGGCAAGGGTAGTTAGTAGAGTTCCTTGTTTCTCTCACTTGGTACCACTTCTGAAATATCTCCATTGCGTTCTTATCCGATATTGTATTATTCTTAAAATCTGTACTATTAACTATACCAGACACTCTCATCTAAGCAACCAGCCTATTCAGTCATCTGGTTCTGGTTTACTTTTTGTTCTTAGAGTTGAGTTTAATGTTTGAATTAGGACTTTCTCGGTTGCCACATCAACACTTTGAAATTCACTCCCTGCTAACTTCCTGTTAGTGTTAGGTCAGCATGAAATATAACATTTCACCCATCATCTGAACACCTTATCTTTTTAATAATAATAATAAACTTCTGCAGTCATTAAATCCTTCGAACCGAACTCATAGGTGCAACAAACCAGAATTGTTAAGCGTTATATCATGAACATTATATCATGAACAGGGATAGTAATCACGAGAGTGACGGACTGCTGAGGATGTAGGGTGAAAAGGCAATTGTTTTAGTAAATTTTGATGATGTCTTGTTTCAGTGCAAAACTAAAATCACTGATACCTGAAAAGAAACGTTGATACGAGGAAAGAAAGTTGTGATGAAAGTAATGCATGATCTACTGGACTGTGTTGATGCACAAGTACAAATCAGCAAATTAATCATCAATACAATAGTACCTGCCTTCAACGGACACATCTGTTTCCAAGCAAAAGTGGACAGGCATGCTGGAGTGGAGGGTTCAGTACTACATGGTAGAAATGTGGCCGGACATCTATTAATAATTAAGACCTGCACAGGTTGTATATTAAGGATATCACTATGGTACTACAAAGTAAGTAAAAAGCAAAAAACCACACAAAAAATTTTCAATGTGGTACCACTCCCAAAAATTTAACACCACAATCCCGACTCACACAAGTCACATGACACATCAGAAACATTTCCACACAAGATTGTTCAGTTCTTCGTAAACCATCTTTCAGCATTTCAAACACTTGAGTCACATACTGTTCGCCATTTTCTCATAATGTCCATCCTTTCTGAACGAATTCTAACGATCTAACCACACACAGACATAGCATTAGCCTACGCAACTGGGTCCATATTCTAGTAGAAATTGCTTGTATTTGTATGAATTGAATTGTATTGTCAGAATGTTGGAAGCATGGTAGGAAAACATCTCAGCTGCGACATTTCATAAATCGATAGTCTTGAAGGATTTTGTTCTGCTAAGATACTTTGTCAGTAACACATATGTCACAAGGATGAGAATTTTCCACAGAAACATGGAATTCCGTGTTTTTATTTGTCAAATATATAATTTTTTAAATCAGTGCAAATCCTATGAGAATTTATTTTAATGTATGGGGAAGGTAGAAGTCAATCTGTGTGGAAATTGTGACATCAGCAATAAATAAAAACTCATATATCCGTCGCCATGTTTAGTTGTACAACTTGGACTGGATAGTTGAATTAACCTCGGACTGTTCCTGAATCTCGCTGTGTCAAAGCTGTTGAATGGACTGGGTAGTCCAATGTCGAGCCCGTTCAATGGATCTGTGCAATTGACCGAATGTGCTTCACAATGGAACGCTTTTTTGGTGCACACGTCGATGGATTTTGAGTTCTTCGTTTTTTTTGGCCCAATTAGTCTGAAGAAACCTTTGTGGTTTAGGATATCGATATTCTAAATCATAAACAATTATTATATCGATTGAGTGCAGACAAATTGTTAGAAAAGTTGTTTTTGAGGGAAATACGAATGATTATGCAGTCACCGATGTGTCCTACCAGTAGCTTCTCTAACGCGAGATCAAGCAAAAATTTTTAGGTAGCAATTTTGTGTTGCTGACGAATTTCATTCCGTTGCCTATAAAATGAATGTATCTTCCAGATCATGGTTAAAACATACTTAAGCTGATTTACTAGTAAAAATAATATTTAAAAATAAAAAAACCTAAAAACAATTATTATTTAGCCAAAAATCTAATCTTTGTGCAGCACCATCAATCAATATCGCTGATAGCGCCCAACATAGACGCTGCACTAAAAATGGCGCGCTGATGTTCTTGGTAACGTGTGTTAATGGGACTGTGAAAATGGCTGTTGTGAACAGGGACAACAGAAATAGATAGAGGAATTAAAAATAGTTTTCGCTGGAACTGTTTAGAAAAATCAGTTATTGTAGATATCGGCGGGAAAGAACGCGTGACTGCTGTCCTCGCCGAATGCATATGGAAAGTCAACGAGTGTTATGCATAATTTGCAATGACTGTGAGGTATGCATCACGGGAATGCAAGAACAGAGAAGGTCATATGAAAACAAAGAAACGTCATCAGCGGTCCCTCGAAACGAGGAAGACGTCTGCCAGGGGTTGGTCGTGGGTCCTGAGGTGACTCGAGCCTGATTCTTGATATGCAGATCTTATTGCAATGGGGGCAGGAGGTTCCGGGTGGAAGGATGATGTGCAGTTGTTCAGACATCTCCCTCTCCTTTCACCTCTGCTGCTTCTCCGTCTCATTAAGTAGGCGGTCAGTCTTGAAGCGGGCCGCTGCCTGGTGGAATGTCCTCCCAAGTGTTGATGTTAATATGACCCTTCTTCATGTAGTGTTTGGCAGTGTCTTTAAATAATTTTTCTGCCCACCCCGAGTTCTCAATCCATGAGTCGGCTGGGAGAATAGTACTTGTCGGGGTAGGCGGCATTCTGACACAGTGGCCAGTCCAGCCTCAATGCTGGTTGTATTGACTTCAGTGAGGACGCTGGCATTGGGGCGATGGTCTTCCCACCAGATGTGAAGTATCTTTCTGAGGCAACGTTGATGGAATGTCTCCAGGGTCTTCAGGTGACATCGGTAAGTAACCCAAATTTCATTCCCATATAGTAGAGTTGTAATACAAATGGCTTTGTAGACAATCACCTTTGTCTCTTTCCTGATGTTGTGGTCATCAAAGATTCTGTGGTCCAGTTATCAGAAGGATGTGCTGGCACAGCAGTTTTTCTGATGTTGATGGAAAGTCCTAGACTTTGGTAGGCTTCCGTAAAGAGGTCTAGGCTAGTCTAAAGTTCTTCTGCAGAGTAGACAAGAATGGCACAGTCATCAGCATACTGAAGGTCATTGATGGTAGTCTTCATCACTTTTGTCTTGGCCTCGAGATAACTCAGGTTAAATAGCCTCCTATCAAGCCAGTAGTCAAATGTAACACCATGGGGAAGTTGGTCATGAATAAGAAAAAGGATGGCGCATAGGTAGACAGTAAAAAGGGTCGGTGCTATAACATATCCCTGCTTGACCCATTGTACGGATGGTGAAATGCTCTGTTTCAATCCCATTGAAGAGGACGGTTGTATTCATTTTGTCGTGAAGAAGTCTCAGGATGGTGATGAAGTTGGCAGGGCACCCAAACCTGGACAAGACTTTTCAAAGAGCTTCACGTTTGTGGAGTTGAAGGTCTTGGTCAAATCACTGAAGGCCATGAATAGTTCCTGGTTTTGTTCCCGACATTTCTCCTGAATTTGTTGGGCCACAAAGATCATATTGGTGGTTCCTCGAGATGCTCTAAAGCCACACTGAGTTTCAGGGAGTATCTCTTCGGTCATTGGGAGCAGGCGATTCAGGAGAACTCGGGCTAGTATCTTCCCAGCGATGGATAATAGGACAATGCTTCGGTAGTTCCCACAATCTGATTTATCTTCCTTTTTGTAAATGATGACGATGTTAGCATTTCTGAGGTCTGATGGAATTTCCTTGTCATGTCATATCTTGCTGATAAGTTCATAAACTCTGTTTGTGAGCTTCTCACCACCAAACTTGAGGATTTCTGCAGGGATGCCATCCGGGTCACAAGCTTTATTGTTTTTTATTTGCATTGTGGCTGGACCTCTTTCTGAGTTGGCATCAATGAACACCTCAAAAAGGAGGACACCAAAGAGCAGTTCTACTCCGAGTTGGACCTAGTGCTAACCACCATCCCTAAGGAGGACAAGTGATTCTGCTGGGGGACTTTAATGCCAGAGTATAGGCCATGACTGCAGACTGTGGAACAACATCATCGGCAAGGAAGGGGTTGGAAAGGCTAACTCAAATGGCATCCTCCTGTTAAGCAAGTGATCACTAACACGCTGTTCCAACAGAGGAACATGTACAAGACTACTTGGATGCACCCGCAATCCAAACATTGGCACCTCTTGGACTATATCATTGTTCACTCCTGTGACTAAAAAGACGTCCACATTACACGGGCCTTTTTACCTTGCTTCCAAGCATCGTAGATGTCCAAAGACCAGCAAGAAGAAGATCGACATCAAAGCCCTCAAAGACCCAAAGAAAAGAACCAAATTCCAGGAGTGTCTCTCCACTCGACTTCTTGATCTCCCTTCAGCTGACGCTAATGTTGAACAGCAGTGGGATGCACTTAAGTCAGCCATCCACAAAGCTTGTACTCAGATAATCAGCCACACTTCACGCAAGCACCAAGACTGGTTAGACAAGAACGACGGGGAGAGTCAAGACATCCATGAATGCAAGAGAAAAACCATCTGCATGTGGCAAAATGACATTACTTCGCAGCAGAAGCAGAAGGAACACCAGCTCATCAAAGCTGAGACCCAAAAGAAGATCCGTGACTTTAAAAACAAGTGGTGGGAAGAAAAAGCCAAAGCGATCCAAGGCTTTGCTGACCAATATGACATGCGGAACTTCTTCCAAGCAACGAAGGCTATCTATGGGCCGAACTGAAATGGTCACACTCCTCTCCGGTCTCAAGACGGGACTCTCCTGAAAGGTGACACTGCCACCCAGAAGAAGGAAGGAACATTTTGAGCAGCTCCTAAACCTTGAATCCATGGTGACAGATGACACCACCTGTCTATTACACAACACCCAGAGAGAGCATTCGTAGACATCCCACCAACCCGGAAAAAGAAACGTAGCTGTCATGAAAAACAAATGACACGTTGCCGTCAACTCACTGTACTGCAGGTAGCATTGGTAGGGCTGCAACTACAGCACTATCCACCAGTAGCACTGCAGCAACTTACGGCATTCATCCAATGTTTAAAATTGCTGGGGTCGCAGCAGTACAGGAGTTGGTTCAGCCAAATATTCCACTGTGTGATTGGTTATCTACATCCGAGGTGAGCATTAAATGGTGTATTTTTTATGTTTTGTATGTAGGCCTATTCACTTTGAAGGATGTAATGAAAGACTGCTACTATTTTCATCATTATATGTTCCATAATGAATAAATTAATATTTCTGACTTAGGATTTTATAAAATAAACCCCATTGTGCAGTTTATGGTTGCGGGGTGGGCGAGGGGGTTCAGTTTTGAAAACAAGTTTGAACAGTCCGGCAGGAATGTATGAATGTAGTCCTAACAATTTGATTTTGTGCCCAAAGACAATAATGAATGTAATTAGATTAAGACGAATGTAATGGAACTCTATCAAAACATAGTTTAGCTTGTGTTATTTCATTTATAAAATATTACGTCTTGTTTTTTCGAGGCTTTGGTCCTTGGGGTTATTGCTGAACATTCCGTGCCGTTCACCATGGTTCCAATCGTGATAGATCTTGCTAGGGCTTTGGCAAAGGATAGGAAAGCATTAGCTGCCCTGTCAATCGACTGCACCCCTGCATCCTATGAACTATGGACTGGCAGAGACCATTCACCATCATACAGTTCAAAACATGAGGCTGTTACCCTTTTCACTGAATACAGATGAGAGTGCTAGCGATTCCTTGCAACGAGAGTTAGCAAGTTTGTTTGACAAATACGGTATTCCTTTGGGAAATCTCTGCAGCATCTTGATGGAGCCCAGGCCATAGGATTTCAAATTTCATGGGAAACACTTTTTTGGTTCCGTGCCCTGTGATCGTTGGAACTCATCGGAAACTGTCTAGGTTAAGTGAAAATAAGTTATGGGTCTATTTTTTATACCATTGATTCATATAGGCATATTATTATTTTTAGCAAGATCTGATTAGAACACATAACTTTACACTTCAACAGTAATATACGCATGTTACAATACACATTTTTATCTATCACAATTACAACATCACCATGCATCACTTGACTTCATTTAAACCAAATTAAAATAGTGGATCTACAACTCTTAATTGGCATATCGAGAGTCCAACAATTTTCTCATCTATGTGTAGCCCACCCTTATAATAAAAAATCTGTCAATTCTATTTTTAAACATATTCACACTACTAACATTAACACAATCATGTGGCAGTTTGTTCCATTCATTTATCACCCTCTGTGAGAAAGAGTACTTTCTCATGTCCAACCTACACTGCTCCTTAACTAATGCTGCTTTGTGTCCTGTGGTTCTACTGCCTTTAAGTTTGAAGAACATATTCATATCAACATCCTCATAACCGTTCACTATTTTAAACACTTCTATTTGGTCTCTTAGTCTCCTTGTCTCTAGTGTTGTTAAACCACATTGTAATAATTGACTTTCGTAACTAAAGTCACTCAGTTCTGGAATCATTTTGGTTGCTCTTCGTTGTATTCTTTCTAGCTTGTCTATGTCCTTTTTACGATATGGCCTCCATGCTTGAATACAATATTCCAAATGTGGTCTAACTATTGCTTTGTACAGGGGTACAATTAGCTGTTTCTCCTTATACATGATAATTCTCCTAATTAGCCCTAGAATTTGATTTCATTTCGAAGCAGCAATCCCACATTGCTCTGAAACTGTCATGTCAGCACTAAATGTTACTCCTAAGTCCTTTTCTTGTGTGGTTCTACCTAGTACAGCATGCCCCATTTTATATTCTTCGTCCATGTCCTATGTGTATACATTTACACTTCCCAAAATTGAATAACATTTGCCATTTTTCTGACCATTTAACTAATTTTTCTAGATCATCCTGTAAACTTTGTGTATCTGTATCATTAGTAACCTTTCTGAATACTTTTGTGTCATCTGCAAATTTGAGTACTTTGCTAGATATGTCATCCTCCAAATCATTTATATATATTAAAAACAGTATAGGGCCTAATACTGATCCCTGTGGTACCCCACTCAAAACAGATTTCCAGTTTGAAATCTCTCCATCTACTATTACTCTCTGTCTTCTGTGTGTAAACCACTTTTCTACCCAGTTGATTACATCATTACCTATAACATGGGCTTTTAGTTTAAGTAACAATCTTTGATGTGGCACTTTATCGAAAGCTTTCTGAAAATCTATGTAGACAACATCCACTGGTGACCCGTCATCTACCCACTTTGTAATTTCTTTCAAAAAACATAAGAGATTGGTTAGACATGACCTTGCTTTTAGGAACCCATGTTGAGATGTATTTATTAATTTATGTTTTACAAGGAATTCCACCATGTGGTCTCTAATTAATGTTTCGAGTAATTTACATACAACTGATGTTAAACTCACTGGTCTGTAATTTTCTGGCTTGTTCCTCAATCCCTTCTTAAATAGCAGCATAATGTTTGCCTCTTTCCATTCTGAAGGAACTATTCCTTCTAGTGACAAGTTAAACAATTTTGCAAGTGGTGTACTAATTTGCTCAACAATTTGCTTAAGCAGTTTTGGTGGTATCCCATCAACTCCAGGTGATTTATTATCTTTCATCTTCTTAATTTTCTTTGCTATCATTTCAGGAGTTACAAATAACTGCCCTAAATGTTCTGATGTATTGCCCTCAAATTTAGTCAATGGAACTGAAAGTGAGCTGATATCTTCTGTGGTAAAAACTGAGCTGAAATACTCATTCAGGACCTCTGCCATTTGAAACCCCTCTGAAATTAAGTTTTCCCTGTTGTGTTCCAGTGGTCCGACCTTATCTCGAACTTTCTGTTTATTCATTACATAAACATAGAAATTCTTGCTGTAATTTTTTATATTACCTGCCAATTTTTTTCAAAGGTTCTTTTAGATTTTCTAATTTCACTTGTAGCTAGGTTAAGTGCCTCTTTGTAATTTGCATAGTCTTCATCCTTTCTGGTATGCCTATAAACCCTCCACATAGTTTGCTTAAACACTATTTTTTCTATTAGCTTCTTTTTACAAGTGTTTCTAGACTGTTTTCCTTGTTTTTTCAAGGGAACAAATTTATCGATGATACTCTCAATTTCATATTTTAGAATATTCCAACATTCAGTTGCGGTCTTATTCATCAGCATGTTATTCCAATCTAGCTTTGCTAAATATTGTCTCATATCTTTATAGTTACCTTTGTGGAAGTTTCTCCTATACGTTTTTTTTTTACTTTACTCTTCTTGTCTAGCATGTTAATTGCCATCCCCCAGCAATTTCGATATCTATGATCCCTCCTTCCTATTACTGGTAAAATCCCTGACAGTGTTACCTGCTCAACCCGCGTCTGCTTTAGTGTTCTGATAAAATTCCTGTATTTCCTAACTATGGCAGTTGTGCCCTCCATCTCTACGTTATTTGTCCCTACGTGTACTAAAACAGATCCACCCTTGCCTGAACCCACAATGTTTTCTACCCTCTCAGTTATCGCCTCTATTTTGGCCCCAGGCAAGCAAACTACCACGTCATCTCCCTTGTTTAAGACTCTGTGGGTCTTCCTAACTATTGAGTCCCCCACAAATACCCTCACTCTCTTTCCTCTATCACATTTTGTCCTGCAGCCTTGTCACTTGGTGGCAGACTGTTATCAGGCTCTCTCTCACTCATCAACCTGTCACCTTTCCCTCCCATCGCCTGGCTAACTTGCGCTCCCGTCGCCTTCCCTCCCGTCTCCGTCACTCCCATCGCCTTAACTATCGTCTCCTTCCCCCCCCCCCGACTCCTTCGCTACTCTCTTCCCCATTCCCCTTTCCTTTGATCCATTTGTCTTCCCTCCCATTTCTTTGCTTCTCGTCTCCTTTCGTCCTGTCTCCCTACGACCTGTCACCTTACCTCCTCCCAGGCTGAGGTGAGCTCTCCCTAGCATCTCTCTCGTCGTCTTCCCCCACTTTATCATGTACTGTCCCCCTACCAGAACCACTGGCACAACCCACCTGCTCCCTTCCCACCACTGCCACAATGGGCAGTCTCAGCTGTTCTAACGCCACCTCAACTTCCTTCATCCTCGTACATCCACAACACTCAAAACTAAAACTATCTGCCTGAACCTCAGCCCAGGACTTCTCACACCTGGACTTGACGAAGTCCACCCAGTTGCTACAACTGCTGCATATTAAATGCCTGGTGGCCTTTACCTGCCGTTTGCACAGCACCATCACAAAATTTTGACTTAATCTGATTGCTACGTTAGCCTTGAATAAGGCTGTTTTTGTGTTCAAAAGAACACATTAGGCTAATATACTTGCTAACTATGTCTTTTCTACTCAGCTCGCACGAGCAAAGAAAAAGCCTGCCACCTAGCGAATACAGAGAACACTGTGTAAACAAAACAACGAAGTCAGTGTAAACGAACTTACGCTAAAATCCTGCTGTTAATTCCTTTTTACCAAAATCATTTACTACAACTATGTCAGATATTACCTTATGTATGTAATTTATGTAAATGTATCACTTTATCTAATATATATTTAACAATGTATACGATAGTTTGGTACACTAGTTTAATTCACAACCTGTAAACAAACTCCCCCTTATCACTCGTTGAATTTGAGGGAAAAATACTGCCTCTGTTAACAAAAACAGTTTCTTAATATATATCTATAAGAAGTTTGTGTATATAGTACATGTGTAATAGTAATACTTATTCTAACCAATATTCCACTGTTTCTCTTTCATTATGCTATCTCAATTTTCGAATGGTAAACAACCCTATTAACGCTCACCGACTTCCCTGTCGGAGTCCGGAACAAGCTTACTCTAAAATCCTGCCTCTGACTAATAATTAACAAAAACTGTTTTCTAATATGTGTCTACAATACGTTTATGTATAATATAATTGCAGTAGTAATACTTGTTCTATTCGATATTCCACTTTTTTTGTAAATTCTCTGCACCAATTTCAAGTTGCTGCTGCACCAAGATTCCGGAATTCATCACCAAGCATTATCTGTAACAATTACAACATCACCATGCATCACTTGACATTGATTTTTAACAGTGAAATTGCGCTTATGAGCTCATAAGAATGTTATTGAAATGGTACCCAGGCCTGGTACAGATTGTATGACTTCACTATTGATTATTACATTTCAGAAGCATAGTCACTTGTAATATTCGCTGCATATTTTGCATCGTAACAATCTCAAAAAGCTGTCTAGGAGGAAAACATTAACATAACCACATACAAACATATGCTAGCTCAGTTATAGTTAGATGAGAAAGTTGACACTAGACTGCAGAAATCTCAGGAGTTCTGCCAGGTACAAAACCCACCTGAGAGACAAGATGAAAGAACAGGAGGAAGCAAAAGAAAGGCTAAAGTTACATAAAGAAAAGCTTCAGAGCAAGAAGACAGCAAAGATGATTCCAAAGGAAGCTGAGAAAAACCCGTACTGCTCCATGCACAGAACTTGAGAAGAAGAGAGAAATTATCTGCAATGGCTGCAGAAGAAGAAGAGGAACTACCCCAATAGAATCACATGCAGCTGCATTGGCATGCATAACAGTAATAGATGCAACATTTTGGAGTGACCGTTGTGGACCTGTACATGTATATATGTAACCTGACAGTAATTTGGAGTAAACAGTGACAAATATTTAGTCGGTTTAATGCTTAGGATTAAATGTTAGAAATACACGAAGTGTCACGAGGACAATGTTTGGAACTTTTATGACTAACGAACAATGGGATACTTATTTCCTGTGGTTGATAGTTAGGAATTACCTGTGAGTGTGTGTCATAACTGTCATACATTTACACATGTGCATGTCTTGTTACTGTAGATTCTGCTGTAAAACATTACTCTGTTTGGGCTTTTAAAGTAATCAAAATGACCTAGGGGCACCAACCCTGACCACGAGACTTGGTTAGACCCGTGGCAGATTTTCAGAGTATTTTTTATAAACTGCATTCTCATCCTTGAATATCGGTTGACAGACGCAGTGTGAAAGTTGATTAAACATTAAAAACAACAATATGTACAATCGATAATTCACTTAATTGTTGAACCAATGTCGAAGTATTGATTCAGGAATGCACATTACTCATGCCACTTGATCTTGGGATTCACTGTTTCATATGCAGGTGACCAATTCATATTTTTGCTCTGCCATTTAGAATAGTGAAAGATTTTTATGATGTGTGTGCGTGTCTGCAGATGCATGTGTGTCTATCTTCCTAGCCTGTTTCTTGTACAAAGCGTATTTGTGGATCTTAATTGTAATTAACAAACCAGCACAGGACCTGATCAAACAGTAGCCCGGAACCGTGAGGAAGCCACCGGCACTGGCAAAACACTGTTCATTCATGCAAGCACAAAACCAACATCACCTCCTTCCACATTCATTGTGCTTAAAGTTTATTGAGCATCATCAAAGCAATTCTAAGTTGTTTGGAGAAACATGAGTACAGTGAGGTGAGACTATGTTGCATGACCATCACAGTTACGTGACCTCTTGCATTGCATGACTGCAACATGCCGCGCTGTTTGTCTGCCATTTTGTAAACAAAGTCATGAAATTAATGCTTGCTGACCACTTTAGCAGGGACATAACCAAAACATCCTGTCTGCTGTCCACGTTCACCAGGTGTCCCCTCATCAGAGGGACATTTACATGGTAAAATAGTTTGTTCATTGAGAAAGTATCCCGACATAAAAGGTGTCCCCTAGTCGGAGGGTACTTTGACAGCAGGCACTACTGATTGTCTACGGATTGTGTAACTGCTAGCAGCATGAATGTGCTTAAAAACAAGGTTGACATATCTCAGGTGGGCGGATTACACGTAGATGAACACTGTTGGACTCTCAATAAGCCAATTGCTTCCTTGTTCACTTGCCATCTGGGCCTTTGGCTTGGATGGCATATCTTGTCAAATCTACTGTAAACAAATTGGAACTTTTGAGTTGCTCTTTTTCAGATGCTGGAAATTCTTGAGAAGTTTGTACAAAAGCAAGAGTACAAGTTCCTCAAAATGGATGGTACAACTGCAATATCTTCTCGTCAACATCTAATCACCGAATTCAACTCTGTAAGTAAAATGGTTACACTACAGTACAGAGCAATTATGCATACATTTGCTTATATATATATATATATATATATATATATATATATATAGTTGTAAAATCTATGATCTGAGCTGCCTAGGGATATTTGAAAGATGCAGGAGATAGCCAAGTAGGGTGGTTGTTGTGTAGATAGAGCATGATATGTATATATATATATATATATATAGAGCATGATATGTGTATATATATATATATATATATATATATATATATATATAAAAACGCACTTGAACCTGGCCTATGTGGACAACGGATATGGAATTTGGACCCAACCATTCATAGTCACCCTGTCGCTTGCGGACAGCTCAAAGCAAATTGAAAATCCTTCAAGTCGGGATACCTGAGCCACCGCTGATACGCACTAACTTCACTACTTATGTATTCTGTGTAATACCATCTGCATAATGTAGTTAATAAATAAAAGAAATTTGGTCCAAATAATTGATTGTGAGTAGTTTATCTTCGGGCTACAACGAAACGAAAAAGGTAATAATGTTATATGTGTGCCTGATTAGTGTTAAGTAACTTTAATAATATACATATAAGAATGATTATTAAAATGAAATATGTGTTTATTGCGTTTTAATAAGATTCTGTATATTCTCAGAGACGTTTTCTGCGGCTTGGAGTCGGAGTTTCCCGAAATGCGTAATTCCAGAATTATCATATCTATGAAGACGAACGTGCTTACTTTGCAACTCAAATTTTAATTGATAAAAGCAGCAGCATATCGGCCAATAATTCATAGTCAGCCCACCGCTTGCAGACAGTTCAAAGTGGGGCAGTGATTTATTTCATCACTCTGCAGGAACAGTTTTTTTTCTGTTACCAGTACCTCACATGGGAACAATTGGTATCATTGGAAAGCTGAATCACTCTTCTTTCTGATTCATATTTATTCATGAGCATAGTCAATGAAAGCTAATGACGATCTAGCTTACAAAACTCATCACATAGTTGGTGCCCATATTTGGCTGCTTTTGCTACACTCTGCAGAATAAATTTATGTTTCCAATCATAGTATCTAAATATGTTACCCGTTATACCTTTGGAAAGCTCTATGATTGGCCTATGCTAATACATGTGAATGACCGAGCAGGCTATATGCAGTGAACGAGCATCGTTGTTAAAAACGTGTTGTCTGGGCTGTCTAAGCTTTTTATTTACTTATCTGCCATTTTGTTTTCTCACTTCGTTCTGTGTCAGTTCACTTTAGGCCGGATTGTTTCAAGTTTCCGCGTTAATTTTTCAGCAGATTGAATGCAGCATTAGTGAATCATGTTATTATACTAGTTCATACAGTTAGAACGCTGTAGCAGGCTTTTTTGAGGTAAATATCAGCAAGTTGCCATCTTGATTTCTGTCAGCGTCGACAGCCCGCACTGCCATGGTAAATGATACAGGACAGATGGGCCTGTCTGAATCAGCAGTTCTCAACATATTTGATTAATTTTTGTTTTATTTTGTAGCTAATATGTATGGCTACATTTTCCCAGTTGGACATAGGGACATACAGCCACTCAGTAATTATCTAGTAGCAGGATGAAAATAAAAATGTTTGCTTTCTTTTTTGATGAAATTCAAAAAGTAATATTATTATTGGAACAAAATGATACCTCAACCACATTTGTGTGATAATTATTAGTGATGTTATGATTTTTTAAAAGCACCCTTTTGAATAACTCCGATTTGTGTACACCATGGAAATTTATCATTGGTCACTCCTAGGGTTAAGTGAAGTGAAAATCAAAATGTTGAAAAATCGCGATTTTCACCCATGGTGAAAACTTTATCATGTGATTGGCGAGAATATCAAAGTTACACCCATGATTGGCACTGACTCACACAGTGTTTACCATTTTGAATATCCACTATTTTTATCCTTACCAGATCTAATGACTGAAGTAATTTCTTTCGATGATTTGAAAAAAAATAGGCACTTCTAACTGCCCGCAAGCGGTGGGCCGACAATGAATGGTTGGCCGATATGCTGCTGCTTTTAGAAAGTTAATTTTGTGTAGCAAAGTTAGTGAGTTCCTTATGGCTAATATGGTAAATGTGGAGTAAACTCAACTAATACTGGGTTATATAGCGCATTCAGTTCAATGCTACTGTGACTGCCAGTTGGATGTGGGACATAAATTAAGTTGATGAAATAAATCACTGCTCAACTTTGAACAGTTGGATGTGGGCCATTAATTAAGATTTTATTAAACAGACTGCGCACATTACTTAAACTAGTCACACACTACACATCTGGACATAAATGAACCATATTTGCCATGGCCTGAACCATATGAGGAAGCAGCTTTAAACCCGTCTGATATCTTCCTACATGTTGTGATCATCATGTTTTGTATTCCTCCATGCATTCGCACCCGGTTGTATGCTCTGCTTCTGCAAAATCATCATCAGTTTGATTACACCAAATTGTATGCAAAGAGATCCCCATCCATTAAACATCTCTCTGTTGGCCAACTCACATAACTTCTGTCTTCTCTAGGCTTGTCTTCAGTCCATGTTGCTTAAACATGTCCTTCCACTCCTCCAGTGCTTCTTGCATCTCCTGTTTGCTCTCCGCTATTATAGCCACCTAACTTCTGCTTCTGGCTTTCTCTTCCTGTTTTGCCATCTCTGCCTCCAGTACCAACATCATATTTTATTGTAGGATCCCGAGATATTTGTGTTTCTACTGACAACAAAGGTCGGAGGTCTAGGTGTAAATCTGACAGGAGCTGACAGGGTCATCATCTTTGATCCTGATTGGAATCCCAGCACTGATGTGCAAGCTAGAGAGAGGGCATGGCGGATTGGCCAGCATCGCCATGTGACCATCTTCCGATTACTGACCACTGGCACAATTGAAGAGAAGATATACCACAGGTACACATATCTGTCCATATCGTTTAATGACTACATACATTTTAGTATTTTAATTAACATGCTTATTTAAATATAGAATTATAATAGCTCGCATGCACTCACACACCATATTTGGACTATTAAACGTACATTCCCTAATAACTGTACACTCCCATTTTTTCAGTCAGCATTCTTTTATTGTATATTTACATATACATGTACATTTGCATATGCATATACATATATATATTTATATAAGATTTGGCGGGAAAAGCCATGATCAAATTCAGCTCGCTGTTGTATATACATTGCTTGCATGTGTACATCATTCGTACACACATCACATTATCAAGAAGCAGCTGATTTGTGACTTAAATCTGTTTCTGACCTAGTGACATAAATCATCGCCCATGTAAACTAAGGCGGTCAGTGCTGAACATTTCCTGTTGACTGGTGTCGGGTGCATTTCGCCATCTGCGATGCCAACCAAGACACGAACAGGCAGCGCCAATGTTACAGCAGCGTCCGCAGGTGACTGGAATCTGCAGATACCAGACGGGTATATATGAGCAGCGATCCAACACAATGATGACATCGTAAATACCATCATAGAAACGGTTAGCCAGGTGATCGTACAGAAACTTGCAGAAAATCCAGTGTTCATTGACAAACTTGCGACAAATCAGATGAATATGGGTGTCTTATCAAACAAGACATCTATGAGTCTTGTGCCATAGATGCAAACCACACAAATGATGCACTCAGCCAGTGACTCAGTGAACTTGAATGTGACAACAGAGTGCTCCGAGACGATATCAATGCGCAGGAGCAATACAGCCGACGAAATTGCTTATTGTGCCTGAAGGCAACAACTACAAAACCACTGCGACAGCGATAGCCGTGTTCAATGGAAAACAGTCTGCACCTCACGTTTAATGATATCAACCACACCCACCACCACGGCCGCTTCACTCAGCCGACCTCCATGGGTAACTCCAGGCCCAGACCGATCATCATTGTACTATGCAGCTATGAAATCCGTCGGACCATCTTCACATCCAAACGAAAGCTGAAGGGTACAAAGCTCATCATCACAGAGAACCTGACGAGACGATGATATGAACTCCTCATGCATGCTCTTGATAAAGTGAATTCCACATGGACGATTGACGGATGGATTGTGTGTTTAACAGATCAACAAACAAAAAGTTACCATCCAAAATGAATTGGACCTCCACTGACTCCGCGGCCAATAGACAATGGACTTGTATACAAGAGTACATCTATGTTTGTATTTTTTCTCTTTCTTGATGGTAATGTCAATAATGATTTCTGTTTTAATCTGAGTAGTGCAACTTACAATACTTCCTTACCCTCAGTTAATAACATTATGACAGGAGTACCGCAAGGGTCGGTTCTTGGACCTATACTTTTTAATGCCTACATTGCTCCTTTAGCGAAACTACTACACCAGCACAACATGCAACACCACCTGTATGCAGACGACACTCAATTGTACGTCACTTTCCTACCAACGGCCCACATGCAAGCTCTTGCACGCATGGAGGCCTACATACAGGAAGTGAAAACATGGCTCTGTGACAACGGACTCGTCATGAATGAGAACAAATCAGAAGCCATAGTTATCCATTCACCAAGTCTCCGAACTCCTATTATGTTTAGCCGCATCAACATCTATGGCCAGTTCGTTAACACATCCGCCGTTATCCGAGATCTTGGATTTGCCATTGACGCTCACCTGTCGATGGCATCTCAAGTGGCGAACATATGCCACAGTGCTTACTATCATCTATCTCGAATTTAACAAGATTTGCCATCTAAGCCAAAAGCCCAGATGGCAAATGGACAAGGAAGCCATTAGCTTATCGAGAGTCCAACAATGTTCATCTACTTATAACCCGCCCTCCTGAGATATGTGTCAACCTTGTTTTTAAACATATTCACGCTGCTAGCAGTTACACAAATTTTAGACAATTTGTTCCATTCATTTATTGTCCTCTGTGAGAACGAGTGCTTCCTGATGTCCAATCTACATTGATCCTTTACTAATTTTACCTCATGTCCTCTAGTTCTGCTATCCTTCTTGAGTGAGAAAAACATATTTCTATCAATATTTTCATACCCATTCAATATCTTAAAAACTTCAGTCTGATCTCCTCTTAACCTCCTTGTCTCTAGAGTTGTTAAACCACATTCTTTCAGGCGTCCTTCATAACTAAGGTCTCTCAGTTCTGGAATCATTTTAGTTGCTCTCCTTTGTATGCGTTCAAGCATATCTATATCCTTCTTACGATATGGTCTCCATGCTTGAATTGCTAAGATACAAGACTCTCTTACCACCAGTGTATGTAAAAGTTTGATCCATGGACTGGTAACATCACGGCTTGACTATGGCAATGCGATGCTATTTGGAATAACCGATTGCCTCCTGCACCATGTGGAAATGGTTCAGCGGTCAGCGGCTCGCATTGTCATGCAGATTCGACAGGGTGATCAGCAGTCCATGACAACAAAACTGCGGCAACTACACTGGCTGCCCATTAAGAGACGGATTGAGTATAAGATACTCGTCCTTGTGCACAAGGCACTCTACGAAGAGTACCTTGCCGCACTACTTCACCAGTATGCACCACGACGCTGCCTACGCTCTGCCGGCGGGCTACGGCAACCACCCGCAATTCAAGAAGCTACTAAAGACATTTCTTTTTTCCACTTAATGGGTTTTACCGCTTTGCTATTGCATTTTTAATGATCTTATTACATATTATCAATCCTATTTATGTTCTGTACTATTGATGATTTTAACGTTTTATTTCCTATTTAAGCAAAGGTCATATCTGTCAAATACAAATGCCATGTAATCAGTATACTTTTTCTTAAAATAATTTACACACGCGAACATTCTGCATAGTTTTTAACATTTCATACAGCGCATGTATTATTATTATTATCACTATCTACATACAAGTTTGTATCATGTGAACTGATGTCTGTACACACCCGTGAACGGGGCAGTAGCCCCGGATTTGATGGTTTAAAGTTTTATTATTATTATTATAACATCAATCCAGACAATCACTTTTATAGGAACATACCTACCAATTCCAAATATTACAGTGATCAACAGTTTATTTATAATGTAAAATCTGAGAGTGACATATCATTCATACATTTTAATGCTCGAAATTTTAACATCAAGGAATTCCTTGTTGACCTTAAGTTGTCTTTTGACATCATAGCTATTTCTGATACCTGGGTTGAGTCAAGCACGATTGCCGATTTTTCACTTAATGGATATGAGTGTTCCACGTATGAAGCAACAGAAAAAGGGGGGGTGGCATTATACGTTAATCAGAGATTCACTTGCACACCTTGAGCAATGCAGTCAAAGGTAATCGAGTATGTATTTGAATGCATCGCTGTGGAATTAGACATGAAAAAACACAAAAATATAGTTGTGTCTATAGAGCACTGGGATCAGATAAAGATATTTTCTGTGAGAACATGGAAAAATTACTTTACACTTGTCATGCCAAGTAACTCCAGTTTTGTTTGTGGTGACTTCAATATTGTTCGTCTAGAACATGAATCACATGGTGGGACAAAGCATTTTATAGATTGTATGTATGGCCTAGGTTTGTACTCATTAATAGATAGAAAGAGTCAAATTACCACCAGCTTGTGTACTCTAATAAACAATATATTTACCAACCAAATTAATTATTCAGTTAGAAGTGGTTTATTAATCAATGATATTAAATATGACATAGAAAAAAATAATGAGACATTTAAAATATGTAAGAAATTTAAAAGATGATTTTTGTTTATAGAAGGTCTAAGGCAAGAAAAGTAGGATGATGTGTTGAAAACAGATAATGTAGACATGGCATACGCAAATTTTTTCAACACAATATATTGTATAACCTTCATTGCTGAAAGATCAAGCAGATGGCTTAAGAAATGCATGTCATAAAAAGAATTATCTATACAGAGCATTTCTACACGATAAAACTTGAATTGTGGAGTCTCAGTATAAAACATATAAAAATAAATTAACTTCTATATTAAGATTGGCTGAAATAGCATATTATAGTAAACTGCTTTCAGAAAAGGGAGGCAATTCCAGACGATTTTGAATAATGTGATACAGAAAGAACGTTATTCAGCGAATTATCCAACTTATCTAATGTTTGGGGTTAGACACATCTCTAACAAAAAAGTAATGTAATGTTGGTCCTACGCTTGCGAAGGACATCACAAATCCTGATGAAAGTATTTCTATATAATAAAGGTTATTAATACAGTGAAAGCATGTACCAAAAAAAAATCTGCAGACTGAAGACATTGGACATTGTCGAAAAGTCATATCTGTCATATGCAAACCTCTCACGTACATATGTAATAGTTAATTTAGAACTGGGGTGTTTCCATCGAGAATGAAGATTGTAAAGGAATACCAATGTTTAATAGTGGTGCAAAAACTAACCTTACCAATTATAGGCTAATTTTTCTTTGAAAAATTTTTCCTTACTAGAACAGATGGCTTTGTAAATAATAGATTGCCAACAATAGATTAAATTCAAGTCGGTATGGCTTTCGTAAAAATATATACCTCGATATATATATATATATATATCAAGCGGTACTGATTTCTATGCATAATTATTTATTTTAGCAACCAATTTCGTTGCATTCCATCAAGGTTGTTTGTTTGTCGCATATACATACTTGCTTGCACTGTCAACAACATTGGTGAAACAGGCTAAACGTACCACCACCCAAGCCATACTCAGTACAGTTTCCCTTCGAAGCAAGTCACTCAAGACAGTACTCAATATCGAGTACCTTGGATCATGGGCGCAAGGGGCTGCATCCGTGAAACATTGTACAAATGTCGCCTTCAATAGATTCATCTTACTTACTGTTGTAATTGGCAGCCACATCAAAGATTTCCTACCATACATCAAAGGTTTTCCACCAATTAAGAAATATAGGAGCTGTGCCCCCCCTATCCATTTGTGTTGCTGTTCTGTTAGTATTTCCTACCCTCTAATGTAGGCCTACATACTTGCTTTTACTAAATCTGTCATCATATGTCACCTTGGTTTTTGGTTTACAATATTGCACACTTTTAATTTGTGTCATTCATTCATTTCAGACAAATATTCAAGCAATTTCTCACAAACAGGGTGCTAAAGGACCCAAAACAGCGGCGGTTCTTCAAATCAAATGACTTGTATGAACTATTTACTCTTGGTGATGATGATGTCAAACAAGGTACAGAAACGAGTGCCATCTTTGCTGGTACTGGGTCAGCTATCAGCATAAAGCCAAAGTCTAAGCACAAGTCCGATGGGCAAACGAAAATGTGTCATCGTGACATGGAAAAGAAGAGGGATGATGATGACTTGTGTCTTGATAATGACAAAATGAGGAAGATGAAAGATCTAGCAAAGAAACTAAGTGAGCAGATAAAGAGAGGAAGATCATGCAGCCAGCTTGACAAACCATCTAATGGTGCTGTGAAGTGCCAGAGCAGTAGGACTTTACTACAAAGTAGTGATTCACCACAAGAATCGGTACTAGCTGCAACTAAGAATTTGTTATGGTTAAATAGTGAGAAACAAGTCAGACAGAATAGTGGCAGTAGAGAAAGTGGCAGTCACAGTTTGAAGTCTTGGAAGAAGACAAAGAAACACAGAAGGAAGGATGCAGGTTTGTGGAACAATTCTTTTCATATAACATGTTGATAATCTCCAAAAATAACAAGTCAGTTGCTCTATTTAATGTCAATATGTTTTTATTGAATTACATGGACCATAAATTATATATATATATATATATATATATATATATATATATATATATATATATATATATATATATATATATATATATATATATAAAATTATATATAATTATATGTATATATATATATGGACTTTTGTCTGAAATAATGCCAGGTTAGCTTTGGACAGCCCGTGGGTCTTCGCTCATCCATCTCTGCTTCGGCCAGGGGTGTCTTCTGACATGTGCAGCAGATAACCACACCATCTGGATCTTCTCTCATAGATCTTGTCACTCCAGTAATTACCATTCTGAGCAATTGATGCTGGAATGCATTCACTTGACCAGTGAGAGTTGACGTCATAGTCCAGATTTCTGAGTTGTACAGGAAGAAGCTGTAGATCACTGCCTCAAAGATTCTGATCTTCAGACTGCGGTTGGTTTGATTACAGTACACCTCCAAACCTCATGGAATGCACTCATTGCATCAGGCACCAGCTTCTTTTATTGTTTGATGAAAGAAGTTGCTTCAGTATCAAGCAGAACCCAGGATCTTGCAGCATTTCCATGAGACATCCTTGGAAAGCCTGTCTATGGTGTATTCCTCATCCTTGATGACGTTATTCTGGAGTTGGCGTTGCTCTAGCAGGGTGATTGTGCGTACTCTGATGTTTTCGATTACATGTCTGCTCCCCGTCTGTGTCATCTGTGTACTGCACATCGATAATCATGTTTACTGGTTTGCTGTATGCATGATCTATCAGATGTGTACTTGTTGGTGGTGGTGGTTCAGAAGACTTCAGGTGGTTGTTGTGACTAGGTAGAGGATGAGGACTGGACTTAGACAGTCCCCTCCTGGCACGCCTGTGTTTGTCATGAACCTCTCTCCAGTTTCCCTCCCACATCTGACACACAACTGAACACCTTCCATCAGTACCTTGATCATATGTAGTTCGTCAGGATCCATAATCGTTCTCAGATCTTCTACCAGGCTCTCTTTGTTTACGGTATCAAAAGCTTTTGACATATCCATTAGCAGCATGTGTGTTTTGTTGTAGGCTGTTGTGCTCTGTGGTGCTCCTATTGTGTTGATATGCGGCCATGATTTTATCACCCACTCTGTTTATGATACAGATAGCCATTGTCTTTCTGATGGCTGATATTAAGATTATAGGTCTTAGATATGCACACAGACCTTTCCTCTTACCAGGCTTTTGGATTGGTGTTAGGATTCCTAGACTAAGTGCAACAGGCCTGTTTGCTTCTGCTGTTGCTGTGTTTAGTTGCTAATGATGTAGGCCCATATTTTAATTGTTCTGATCTTATTTCATCTATATCAGGGCTTTTATTATTTTTCAATTTGTTGATGGCACCGGTAATTTCTTCTGAGGTGAAAGGCTTTTTCATAGGAGTTGGTTTTACATCCAATAGCTCTTTGGCATTTTTTTGGTTGAAGAAATCTTTGAAATACTTTAGTTTAACTTGTTCTTCCTCATTTGTTGGTATTCCATCTTCGGAGTCTACAAACAGTGGCTTTTTAGAATCCTTTCTTTTGACAGTCTTTAGTGCTTTGAAAATTGTTGTGGCATAGTTTTTCTCAATCTCCTCTACTTCTCTGACCTCAGCTGTTCTTTCTTCGTTCAGTTTTGCATAGAGGAGGGTTAATTTCTCTTCTGACCTCTATACGCCTTGCAGGACTTATATTTGAATTGATTTCTACATATAGCTGTTTCTGTTCCTCAGATAGCTTCACAATTTCTGGATTATTACATTTCTTTTTGCTTTTTACGATTCCTAGGATTTGTTTTGTTGCATTGTGATTGGATTCTACAGTGTAATCTCATTTGTAATGCTGTTTCGTTGGTTGTTTGGTTTTCATGTTTTCATCTACAGCAGAGCAGTATTGTTTTCTGATGTCGGCATCTCTGAGTTTTGCAAAATATATTTTTTTTAGTTTCTGTTTTGACTGTATGTGGTCTTGGTAATTGGTTCTTAACATTACCAATCTGTGATCTGTGTTTGTGTGTAAGACAATGTATGATCTGGAATCGAGAACATGTTTCATATATTTATTTCTGATTATAATTCTGATTTCTGATGGGATTTCTTATGGGACTGCCATATCTGTGGTTTGTGTTTGGCCTATCTGGAGCTTGCTATGTTACTGTATGTGCCACTTTATGTTTGAAGCAGGTGTTTGATAGTTTGAGATTGTGTTTGGTGCACATTTCTAGGAGATATTTGCCATTTTCATTCAATAATCCACGATCATGTTTTCACTGTAAGACTTGAATGCTGATCCTGTTTTTCCATTAATATCCCCAGCAATCACTAAATAGTCTCTCTGACTTACTTTTCTGATTAGGCTTTCGAGTGCATTGTAGAAATCTTCCCTCATCTTTTGATGCTTTTACTGTTGTTGTGTGTTACCGGAAGTGTTGATGCTTAGGCTGTAATGATGACTAATTTCATTCCGTCATTTTGTTTGATTGTTGTCTGACACAGTCTATCACTTATTAGCATAAAGCTCACCTTTTGTTAGCATTCAGAACAATTCCAATGCCTTATCGAGTGTTTTTGTCTAGTCCAGAAATGTAGTGGATGTATGTCTGTTTGCCATCTGTTGTTTTGATGTACTTGGCTTCTGACCCCCTCATACAGGTTCCTGTTGTGCAAATGGCCATCATCTTGTGTTCTCTGAATTCGTCTGTTAATCTGTTTCCGCCTTGCAGGTTCAAGGTTCTGATATGGAGTTCTCTCTGCCGCTTCTCCGTGGATTAAGCTTAGGTTTGGCACATGATCTGAGTCTTTTGATGAATGACATCAATGCATAAATATGCTTGCCAGCGCTTATGTTAATTATATAGTCCGGTCATGTTAACATATGACCTACAAAAAATTGCAACAGGTTTCTCAATGATTTTGTACTCACATGTATATTCTGTTTACTGTACCAAAAGTCTTAATGATTTGTGCTGGGGGGAAAATGCAAAAAAAAACAAAATGGCCACCATATATCAGCAAAGCTTCAAAACTAGTCACTTATTGAAGGTATAATTATGAACAAAGATTCGTTTTCGACATGTTTGACATCCAGCAATCCAATGGAAGCAAAATAAAATACATTGGAATAACAACTCTTGGTGATTAAAAATGAATCACTCTAACTTTCCATTACGAATACCATTGGAATGACTAAAAAAAACATTGGAATGAATAAAAAATCCATTGGAATGACTAAAAACCATTGGATTGACTAAAAAACCATTGGAATGACTAAAAATCCATTTGAATGATTAAGTAGGGACAAGACAAAAAGAAAAGAGTACTAGTTGCACCATATTTACAAGACAGCAAGTCGATTGCAGTTCACAAACACATTAATTAAGGTTGTAATTATACATCACCCATTCATTTATCAATAAAAGTAACTTAACTAATACAATACAATGTAAAACACTTCTGTTGCGCTAAAATCCTTGGGAGACCCAAGCTTGACAGCACAACGAAACAAAAAGGGTTAAGCAGATAAACGATAATCAGTTCCAGTTGTAAACAGTAGGATTGGTACGCTGGGGAGCTATGGAGGATAAGCAAGTTTAACAGGTGGGTTCTAAATTTACGGGGAAATGTTATTTCGTATAGATTAACACTAACAAGGAGTGAGTTGCACAGAGTCAGTGCAGCAATTGAAACAGCTCTAGTTCCAACATTTGTCCAAACACTGGGAACAAATCTTGTGTGAAATGGAGCAAACAGATGTGGGTCCACGATATTATCTCTGTCGACAGAATACATTTAATTATTTTTGGATGTCATCTGCAAGCCCGTCTTGTCATCAAATAAAGAATAATTGGAACAAATAAAAATATAGCCATTTAACAGCTTATATATATATATGCAAAATTCTTAGATTGACTCATTAAAACTTACCGTCAACAGCTAAAATGTATGCAATACTTTGCAGTAATCACGATTGGAAAGTTATTGGTAGATCCACAAAAATAGTATGGTATATGTACACAGCAGATTTGAACGATGGCGATGGCAATAGCAGTGGCAATGGCGGCTTTTTGCAGACCGTGTATTCGTCTTTTGATATTTCACTCAAAACAATTTTTCTACCAATTTGTTTGCACTCAATCGAAAAAATAACTGTTAGTGATTTCGGATATTGATCCATTGCGTGAAGGTTTCTTAAGATTTTTTTTAATGGCATATTTTATTGAGTAAGGCTAAAATTGCACCGGCCAGTATAGCAGATGTGGCCCCAACCAGTATAACTATAGGTATATAACTATATAATATATATAACGTGATTTAACTTCCAAATCCAGTCTAGGTACAACAAGGATACATTATTGTATATTATACCTAAATTATTATTTAAATATGGTCTTGAAGTAAGTGAACAAACAGATACTGCTCATGTTTCACTGATTTTCCACAGTTGACCTAGAAAAAAAGGTTCTTTCTTTGAACAGTGATCCTTCATATTGTCTTGTCTTGATTAACCACTGTTTCTTTCTTTCACCGGAAACATAAACCTGTGAAAGGATATGTTGTTGTTTTTGTCGTTATGCCTGGAATTTTAAAAACCAGGTTGTTGAGCGTGTCTACGAGGAAACTTGTGAACCTCATTGTATGGACAACGGAATCCATGGTGTTGAGCGTGTCTACTAGGAAACTTGTGAACCTCATTGTATGGACAACGGAATCCATGGTGTTGAGCGTGTCTACGAGGAAACTTGTGAACCTCATTGTATGGACAACGGAATCCATGGTGTTGAGCGTGTCTACTAGGAAACTTGTGAACCTCATTGTATGGACAACGGAATCCATGGTGTTGAGCGTGTCTACGAGGAAACTTGTGAACCTCATTGTATGGATAACGGAATCCATGGTGTTAAGCGTGTCTACTAGGAAACTTGTGAACCTCATTGTATGGATAACGAAATCCATGGTGTTGAGCGTGTTTACTAGGAAACGTACAATAAAGTTCAAACTTCTATTACTCCATAGATATTTTGCATCAGTTGTCTGCATAATCCATTGTCCAATAGATGCTGTTATAGTAAATATCGGTATTTGATAGCGGCGAACGTTTCAATCGACTGAACCATAGCACCACTAGTATGTTAGCCAGACGATGCCCGTTGTGTGGCCTATTGCAGCTCAAAGAGGTGATTTGTCAGTTAATCTACTTTGAAACTATTACTGCTATTTATAATAACTTGCTGCTGCAGCGTATGTACATTATTTATTTGTGTGGTTAATCCCCGGTTATGTGTTTTTAAGATTTGTGACTTTTTTGATTAATCGTTTGATGCTGCATTATAGGTGTGACGTGTTATATGTGTTATATATGTTATATGTATGAAATGTTTGCCTTTATTGTTATGCTAGTTTTGATGTACTTCTGCATTAGTTTAGTTATTATTTATTTTATTGTTTCAGTTTTCACAGAGAAATTAATATTACGGAGATTAAGGAAAATGTAATAAATAAAGATGAGTTATATACACAATGTGCTTCACCTCCATTGCTCTAGTCAAAACTCTGAGCAACATACGAAAACGAACAAAGGCTTCCCACGCCTGTTAGTACAGCTGCTATTTTCATATCTTTCCCAACAATTCCAGCAGGTGCTTCAGACTTTCTGGGAAGAAGTTGACGCATTCCATTTCAGATTCCATTTCATGGTAAGATGATATGACTTGGGCAATGTTTTCACTGATGTCGTTCCAAATGAGTTCTGCAGCAGTTTGCACAATGCTGATTTCCTTTGTGTCTTCAATTTCATGAAGGACAGCATCAACATTGACTTCTCCATTGATCCGATCATCAAAGTGTTCTTTGAGCTTTGCTATCATGTGCTTGTTCCTACGTGGTTAAATTTCCTAGTCACTCATAAACGCATTGCATTTTGCCAAACAGATCATTGATGGTAATCTGCTTTTGTCATTCACTTCCAAAAAACTGGCAACTGTTATCATGTGACTGACAAGTGAGGTTGTTTGCATTTTGGTCTCATTGACTCTTATGGATTTCTTGCTGTACTCATTGGATGTGAAGAAGAATATTCATTTTATGAACCTTAGCGTCGGTGGACCGCTGATTTTGACATATTGACGTATTGGATTACTTAGAATATTGATTTTACTTTCTCAATCACCCCTGTCATCAGACATTTGCCTGAAACCACCAGCAGCAGTTCAACTAAGCATGACACTACTTTAAATTTAACCAGGCGTGGTCAGGTGGTAATTGTCTGGACATTACCTGTCCTACATGTGCTTAATAACCTGGTGAACTGTGAAGACAAGTGGCCGTCATTGTTTTTTCATCTTTGCATAGAGTTCGCATCGGCCTGTTCTTGCTGTATCAGGGTGGAGTGCATGTGGAATTGCAAAGTGGAGATGTTACAAACAGTGACATGTGTTGCTGTGGTTATTCAGCCATGCCGGCTGTGTTTGTACTCATGGCGCTGTTTGCCGTGATCAGCGCGGGGTGCGTCCTGGCGGCAATGCAGGGTGGACCTTCATCACCGACTGAACAGTTGGTCAGTTGGCAGCAACTGACAGAACAATTGGTCATTTGGCACGCGGATCAGTTGTGTGCATGGCCAGCTGCGTTGTGTTCGATGTCCGCCCTTACATTTCTATTTGGCAATAAAGGCACACACATCTCAAATGGAAACGTCACGATTGGTAAAACAACGACATATGAGTTAGCTGAAAAAGGCATACAAATAGCTAGCTGGAACATCAGTCACGTATAAAATAAAATGCATGACCTGAAAGGGGTTCTTCAGGTGGACCACCGTCCAATAGATGGTTACCATCAGTCAGAAAGACGCGATCGCAGCGGAAAGTGAGTGGGAGGACTGCTCGCATACGTTTTGACAGCGTTGAACTATGTTCGTCATTGTGATCTGAATGTGATGACCTAGAATTACTATGAACTGAAATCATGCCACCTAGAAGCACGTCTTGTCTTGTGTATTTTATTTACAGACCCCCCTAAAACTATGATACGAACAGATCGAGAAATTGTCTCAAATATTGAAAACTCACTATATCTGGGATCTGACATCTATATCCTGGGAGATGTGAATATGGATTTGATGAAAGGCACAAACTATGTGTTATATAATGACTTGGTCATGTTGGGACTAGACCAGCTGATATGCGAAGCTACACAGCCAGAATCAAATTCGTTAATAATTTCTTATTCTTATTTATAATTTCTTAAAATTGTAAATTGGTGGCTTTTACTCAATGGCTTTAATTAAATGAATGAATTAATTTATATATTTATAATTTATTGATATATATATATATATATATTGTAAATTGATGGCATTTATTCAATGGTTTTTATTGAATTAATTAATTTATTTACATAAAATATTTATTGATATAAGTTTTTGTTGTTGTAATGGCATGTTTTTTCGTAGTTATTTATTTATGTTTTATTTTGTGTATATATTGTTTTGACATGTATATTTTATCTTCGTTAGATAACTGTGTATATAAGAGTGGATGTGATTGATGACCCATGAAAATCACGCGATAGATGTGACATGGTCACCATCGTGAAATAAAGCTTTTGCTACTACTTTAATAAATGCATTTGTTGTTTTTCCTCAACAGGTTGTCCAATGATTGTTGATCAGATACTAATATAGGTCTTATACACCTTTGGGGTGTATTTCTTTGTAGTGAAGTTTACACTGCATGTACACAGCATCAGCTGCAGGCAAATCATGTATGTGCAACAACCTAGCTTGTACAGGGTCAATCCTCTCATTTGTGGCATGTTGACAATACCTTATCCTTGATGTGGCATGTTGACAATACCGTATTCTTCGAATTGTAGCAACATCTGATCTTTTCTCTTTCCTTCACACTTGGGGTGTATATGCCACAGAAAACACACAGTCTGCATCAAATCTAAAGTGTGATTCTGCTGATTGAAGCACACACATAACAGTGTATATCCCTACATGTTGCTTGTCCAGTTCTGTTGCTCAGTGAATATGTTGTGGCTTGTAATAACTGCGTCAGTAATTTTGGTGACAGTTACAGAATTACTCCCATCCAGTGGTTCTTTACAAATTGCACAATTTAGAGTCTATAGTTAGTGTTTCCTCCATATCAGAAATGTGTATAACCAATGGCTGTAATTAATAAATGCAACCGGGCATCTAATACACCACCAAATGATCACAAATGATCACAAATGTTTAAAACTCCATCCTCAACTGATTTAACCTATTGCAAATCTGGTTTGTCGATGTGCAGATATGTAGTGTGTGAATCATTTATGTAACATCAGCAGTTTATTTTTGTTGAAATCCTCATTGCCTTATAGAATTCCTCCAATACTGTGTTACCTTATTTAATGATTTTGTAATGTGCATGTATCAGACATGGGGTCAATTCCGTTTTGTAAATTCCAGTCAATTCCAAAAAATCAATTTCCATTCCGCCTTGCTAAAATCAATTCCAATTTCAAATTGTCCATTCCAATTCCAACTTTTTAAATCCAATTCATTTTAATGCAGTTTTAATTGTAATTAAAATCATATGTGCACAATCATATTTAATCACATATGATTAACAAATTGTCATTAATCTGAGTTTTTAACAGTTTCCCTCTGTTTATATCAGTTGTGGTATCATTGATATTTCATCAAATTTACTGTAAAGTTTTCAACATCCTAATCACCAACATGTATTCTCCATAGGAAAATAAACCTTGTCCACTGAGAAAGAAAATGAGATAAGGCCTGAATGGTCTGACTTTGGTTTTACTGTCTGTTACAGTAACTTAGTATTTGTTTTTGATGCAGATGCTTGATTATGTTGTCCTTGTTGAATAACAGACTAGACAGTGTATATGCTATAATGTTGGTAGCTTCCTGGCTGTTTCCAGATTCAGGGTGACATACTAATAGCAGACAAATATGATTTTAATAGCAAATTTAAGGGGTAAAGATTAACAGTATCAAATCAATAATTCGAACAAAATCAATTCCAATTAAAAAATTGGAATTGACTTTTGAAAATGGAATTGACCCCATGTATGGCTTGTATTTCAGTGTTTGAAGGCAGCACTGTCCCGCATTTAGTGGGACTGGATAACTACAGGAAAAACAGTGATGGTGGACGACATGCAGAGAAGGATGAAAGCTATGTGCTCCAAAAGCTGTTGCGAAAGACAGGTCAGTGATGCTTCTTAGATGTATAATATGGGAATTCCAACACTTTTGACAATCCAGGTGCAAAATTTAAGATACCAACCCTTTAAAGTATTGGTGCATTTTTGTTGTGTACTGCATAATTTATTGTGTGCAAATCTGTCAAATATAAATAATACAACTTTCAGCACAAAACAACACATGGTGTTTGTCTTATAATTTAAAATGTAATCAATGTTTCCCATGAAACCGCAAAAAAACAACATTTTATCTCTACTGTTATTGGCAGGATCAGATGTGCTTCAACCAATAGATTATCAGTGATGTCTAAATGGATGGAGTGTCTATAAATGGCTGGAATTGCTTGTGATGGTGATTCACCATGTTTGAAATGCTAAATGGCAGTCGCTCCACATTAATCTGTTGACTCAAACTTTGTTTGATTTATTGATGAATAATGTTTAACAAGTGTGTTGCTGTCTCTGGGTCAGATATGAAACACTGTGCACTAAAACAGCATCTTAGCAACATCCAAATGATGTCTTCGATGACATCATTTGTCACAACCGATGCGGACATCGCAGTGACGAAAGCCGAAATACCAAATATGGTCGTGAGCATACAAAGATCACCACTATAATAAGCTGTTTTGCTGAAAACACCCAACAAGACACAACACTCATCTTTAGCCAGGCACATATATATGGGTCATTCCATATGAAATCAACCAAAAAAAGGCCAAAATGTTCTCAACCCCCTCCAATTATAATGAAATTTGGCACACATGTTTCACCTGTGCTGAAATTTACAATTTTCAACAATTTTGTGTTGTATCTTACCACATACGTAGACATAGTGGGGCGCGATAGCATACCGGTTAGAAGGCCGGACTCTCAATCGAGAGAACCCGGTTTCAAATCCCACTGCGGTCGCTTCGAACCTTTGGCAAGTTTAATCATCCCACGTTGCCACAGTTCACTCAGCTGTATAAATGAGTACCTGGCAATACCGAGAGCCAAGACACTGCTGTATCCACAGATATGCATCACATGGCAATTGAAATTTTTATCATTAGCAAGGTCATTTTATAAATAAGTTTCATGCCAAAAATTAGAGAGAGATCTTTATAAGATCTTGAGATACATCTGCGAGTTAGTGAGTTTTTGGCAATTTTCACGCAATTTCACATTATATCTTAACATTAATGCAGGGATCAAACTTAGCGGGGTCCGTGGGCCCACAGGCCCCTAGATTGGCTGACAGACCACCAGTAGTTCCAACTCTAGGAGCCCTGCCAGCTCCTAATAGTTGGTAATCATTTGCAGTACAAATACAGTGTTGTTCTAATTACAGCCCTTGTGAAGATATGCTCACTGCCTAGCTTCTGAAGTGGCACAAGAAGAAATTATTGTAGTCAATTACTACATCAAAAACATTGCATCAGGTCCAGGCCACCTGCTATTTCATAAAAGCCTGTGATTTACAGGCAGTTAAAACATTGTTATCATGTATAGCATCACTTATGGCAGACAATTTAAATTAGGTCATACATCTTCACTTCTCAGGATTGTACTAAATATATTTTTTCAATATAATTTACATTTAGCAGTGTGATATTAATATACCTCATGGACATTGGAGTATTTATGCATTCATCTTCCTTCACCTTCATCCCTTGACCGTTACGGTCATAGGGGTGCCATTTGCACACAGTCCTCGCTAGCATTGTCTGTCCTCTGCTATGTGTAGCAGGGTCAGTAGGTCTCGATGTGTCCATTCTTGTACGTTATCTAGCCAGTCTTTCCTCTGGTGGCCCTGTCTTCTCTTGCCCTCCAGGGTGCCTTGCAAGATGGTTTTTGCAATGGTGTTGTGTTGGGTGATGTGGCCAAACCAAGGAGAGCTTATGTCGTTTTACTGTTCCGAACAAGGGCTCTTTCTTTCCAGCAAGGAAGTCTATTCGTTGTCTCACATATGCATTTGTATTGTGTTCAGTATATGAAATGCGGAGGATTCGCCTGAAACATTTAGTTTCAAATGCTTGTATGCATCTCTCTGTCTCTGCTGTCACAGTCCAGTTCTCACATCCATAGAGGAGGATGGATACAGCGAGTGCTTTGTAGAGCTTGAGCTTGGTTTTGAAGCTGATGTCTTCCAGATGGTGTTAAGTAGTGACATGGCAGACATGGCCACTGCAATCCTTATTTTGATTGCCTTTGTTGAAGTGCCATCTTTGCTTAAGGTGGACTCAAGTTATTTGAAAGAATCTACTTCCTCAAGGTTTTGACCATTCATCATGATGTTAACAGGGGTGTTCTTATTTGTACTGTTGACAAGTACTTTGCTTTTCTCTGCACTGACTTCAGCTCTTGCCTTTTCTTACAGCCTCTTCCCCTCTGGTATTGAGGTCTTGAAGTTCATTCTCGCTACCTCCTATGAAGTCAATATCATCCGCAAGACGAAGAGTACAAATCGGCCTTCCACCAATAGATGTAGTGGTATTGAAGTCTATGAGGGTCTCTTGCTTGGTGTTCTTGAGGAATAGGCGAGAATGGGCACCCTTGATGAACTTATTTAGAAAGACAGCACTGTTTGAGTTGGCGTACAGTGCCTGTATGATTAGTATCAAATCTTCATCAAAGTTGCAGTTTCTCATGACTTGCTATAAACCGTCATGCCAGATATGGTCAAATCGCTGCAGATGTCGTACTTGGTTATCATTGGCTAGCCGCCAAAACACAACGTTGTCAAAGCTCGGTGCATATACTAGGTATCGACATGAGCCGTGCGTTTGACACCATCAGGCAAGGTAACCTAATAAACATTTCTTGAGTCTCCCTGGCGAATCGGAACTGGGAACCATCTGAACGCTACTTGCAGAAACAACGTTGGAACCAAAACTAAAACCGGGCAAATGTCCAACATTCACATCCACAACGAGACAGTCTATTGCCTGTACTCTTCGTGGTCTACTTGGGGGCAGCCCTCCATGACCTGAGAGACAACTTGCCGCAACGTCCTCGAGAAGACACTGAAATGCCATACTATTCGGTATACGCAGATGATGTTGACTTCATCAGCAATGCCAGCCAATTCCTGGGCGAGGTACAACGAATCGCTTCCGGTTGCCTGTTAAAGTGGTACATCAATGAAGCCAAAACAGAATGTACCAACAATCACAGATGAAACTACCGTGCTGGAGAGGAGTGGCGCATGACACCAAGCTAGGCTCTCTACTTGGGGACGTGCAAGATGTGGCACGGAGAAAGCAATTTATGGCTGTGGCTTTCCAGAAGCTGTGGTCTCTCTGGGTCAGACACCACCGAGTATCCCAAGACCTCCGGCTGTAACTGTACAATGTATTTATAGTCCCTGTACTCACATACAACATGGGCATGTGGGGACTAACTCCCAACGGAATGGGCCAGGTCTGATGCATTCCACCATCATCAGCTGAGACAGGTCATCAGCATCAGATACCCTCACCGAATCTCAAACAACGCCCTCTACTGAAAATGTGCGTGCAATCCACCAAGCTTGTCTGCCATCAAATCTCGGTGGAGTCTGCTTGGACATGTGCTTCTCATGCCACCACATGAAGCCCCTGTACAGCTGAACATATACCAGTATTTCACATCTACTGATGTTGCTGGCTGACGAGGGCGACCATGAACAACACTCCCAACTGCCCTTGACAAAGATCTGCAGGAAGTCGGCAAGTGTCTTCGAAACTAGCGAGATCTAGACTGGCTGAAATTGCATGACCAATGTCAATGGAAGAACATAAGCCAGAACATCTTGAAAGTGGCACAAGCAAAACTGTCCCCACTGTTGCAGTGAGGCAGTGACTCAAAAGTGTGATCACACATGCACGCACACACACACGCACACGTTTATGTGTACATAACTTTGGCTGTAATGGTCACAGAGTGCTCTTTGGCAAGATCATTATATCAACAAGTTTCTCACAAAACAATTAGAATGGTCCCATGGCAAGTTTGAAGTCAATTGGCAAAAAATGCTCAGGCTATAAATAATAGCTATAGATTAGGTTCTGCAACATGTTCATAAAAGGTCGTTCCTCGGAGAAATTTTTTTGTTTATCTAATTTCAAATTCATTTTGTGAAAATTCAACCCTCCCTAGTATCCACAATGACATGCTAGCTTGTTTGTGGTTTTTGTGAAATCATCAGACAAACTATTAAATTATTTAATGTTTGATCCAGCATCAATTGAAGTAAAAATGGAAACTATGAAAACTCACCAATTTCGCCCTTGGTGAAATTTTATAATTTTGAGAGGATGGAAGTCACGCCCATGATCAACCTTGATCCCATGAAGTGTTTGCCATTTCAGATATCCACTATTTTGAGCTTTACGATGATTTGATTTTGTCTGAAACTTGTTGATGCAAATACCTTCCTAAAGATAAAATTTTAGGGGCTGTAATACTATCTCAGTGTATTATATTATTTGACATCTGTTGACTTGGAGGTGAAAACATAATTTTTTTACACCCAGGACTACACAGTGCCTTGCAACATGATAAGATCATGATGTCATCAAGCCCAGATTTCGTGCTGGTGGAGAATGAAGCTCAAACTGTTGCTAGACAGGCTTCCCTTGCACTGAAGCAATCCCGTAGGCGCATCAACTCCCGTCCTGGTGTGCCGACATGGACTGGACAACATGGTGTCGCTGGCGCGCCACGAGTCACGTATGTCACAACTTTTCTTTCTACATTTTGTTGCTATCAACAGCATATAATTATCTGTAACCATAACAATAGTGTTTGCATAGGAAGTGCAAGTTTTCATTTACAGAAACAAATAATATTTGCAATTGCAATTGACGAGGGCACCGATATAATTATATAATAATTATATCGGTGCCCTCGTCAATTGCTCTTACAAATTCATCTCAAAGAACTGCTGCTCCCTTTCTTTAAGACAAAGCCCATTCCATAAAAATAAGTAATCTTTTCTAACAAAGCTCCCCCACACATGTATGGAGCTAACACCCTCCTGCAATACATACCTCCTGTACTTGTGCATGGAGCGTCAGCCTCCTACAGCTCCGTTATTCCTGCCCCTTGCAATCCACTAGTGGTGATATTACTCACAAAATTATACTTCTCAACAATGTTGATATTGCTCTGGATCAGCAATAGGCGGTTGTACTATGCCATTACTTCTTTATAGACCAAAGTGTAAATGACTGATGATCATATTAATGTGTGTTTTTTGTAGATGCAGATTTGGACAGAAGAAGAACTCGAAGCTGTTGGCAGTAGCCAGTGCTGCCACCTCATGCAGTCATGCAGACCAGGCAAGTTTTCTTTATAAGTCACTTTGTCAATCATTCTTTGCTAATATATATGTAAGCTTACAGTTTTACACCAGCTTAAAGTTATTGGACAACAACATTACAATAATTTATTTCAATTACCTAATTAGGCAGTTTGTGAAAAACGAAATTCATCTGCCAAATATCAACATAAACCGTCATAAAATGTAAAATATTTATAATATAATTTGCAAGTGCCGTATTTTCAATGCTTTATGCATGTATAGTTTTCAGTATTGTAGATCACAACCTTATTTATTTGCCATTATATACACTAACAAATAAATAAGGTTGTGATCTATATATAATGTTAGAAAATGTACAGTTATGTTGTATTTTATGTTATGTTTATATTATATTGTTGTATTTTATGTTGTATATATATATTATATATATATATATATATATTATATATAAAACATAAAATACAACATAATCGTACATTTTCTAAACATTATTACATGTTAAGGTAGCTGGGGTGGCTATTATATGCTTGTCTTGAATTGAGTAGTTTCAGTAGAAGTTTTTAAGATAAATTAATCACTTCTTCACAGACTATAGTTGAAATACTATATAATATTCCAGATTAATACAATTTTGAGTTTTTCATTTATTTGGTTATGTTACAAGATTTTTAACACATTTTTGTAAATGTGAAAAAATAGCCACAAAATGCAAAATTATATAATTTTGAGAAAATCCCCAAAGAAATAAATGACACATATATAAGTATGAAAGTATCACTGATAACTTTACAAAAAATCTTAATAAGTGTTGTGGGTATTCTAAAAAAGTACATTAAGCATAATTTTTTGGTTATTAATTTCAACAAATGCTTGTTTTTTGTAAAAATTTAGGTTTATCACTGGCGTTTTACATATTGTTCACAAAAGATAACGGCCATTTCTAATATTGATATGTCCCCATAATTTGCTGCCACAATGACCCTTGAATCTGTATATGCGACATGTTGTCATCTATGATACCAAGTTATGCCAGCCATCTGACAAACACGTGGCAGTGCGTATCTATGATCATTTTTATTACCCCGTTATCTGCGGGGTCACCAGGTCACATCTACTCGCAAGTTTCCATTATAGCTTCAAAAGCACAATAAACTACGTTAGTGTTGATATTTGCTGGTTTAAGGACATGATTTAGTTAGGTGCATATAATACTGATGTGTACTGGAATCGCAGTAACCAGACAATATGTTCCGCGTTCACGGCGAACGAATAAAGCAGGTTTGAAGATAAAAGCACACGCGATCATTACTATGGAAACATCATTAGCGTTTCTAAGAAGTCAGGGTTTTCCAAAAGAGATGTTTTTTTAAAGGATCTATTGGCAAAATATGACGTTGGTGCCGGGTGATTATTTGTGGTGTCGATGTTCAATTCAATATTTCCTAGCATGTTATAAGGAAAAAAAACAAAAATCAACTGACATGTTAGCTGCTACTTTAACTCTCCCGGTTTCCCCGGGACAAGCCCAGAAAATTAGTGTTCATTGCAATCTCCTGGTTGGGAGAACCAGCTGCCAATTGTTTGATTCAGTCACAATAACAGCCACTAGGACCACAAAACTACTAGGGAGGTTTTACTTTGCACAAAATTAGCTTAATAAAATTGTTGAAGCTAATGGTCCCATCACCACAATGTCTTAATGATCATTGCTGGCATTGCATTTTCTGGCAAAAGCTCATGTGTTTCCTGGAGGCACATACAGCCCAGTTTACTACATGTGCTTCCTGCAGGCTCAAACAGCCCAATTTACATGTTCTTCCTGGAGGCTCAAACAGCCCAATTTACATGTGCTTCCTGGAGGTTCAAACAGCCCAGTTTACATGTGCTTCCTGGAGGTTCAAACAGCCCAGTTTACATGTGCTTCCAAAGCTCAAACAGCCCAGTTTACATTTGCATGAACCGGTACAACAAAAAGTCTCAGACAATACCAAAGTCCGAGACAGGAGATCTAGGGGAAGCCCAAGCATTTTAGCGAAGTGTGCAGGCGCAGACGAAGTTGGCTGCAACTCACACATAATCATTGCGGTAAAAATGGCTAGTGAAGACGTGACCTGAGTGTCAAGGACAATTGCGGGTCTAAAATTCGTGCCGTTTTATCCCGTAAATAGTCTGAGACTTTGACTTGTCTGCGTCCATGCATTGTGACTGGCCTCTGAAAGTCTCGACGTTTGTAAATAGTCTGAGACTACGGTTGTTGTCTCCATTCATGCATCAGGCCCCAGTTTACGTGTGCTTCTGGAGGTTCAAACAGCCCAATTTACATGTGCTTCCTGGAGGCTCAAACAGCCCAGTTTGCATGTGCTTCCTGGAGGCTCAAACAGCCCAGTTTGCATGTGCTTCCTGGAAGCTCAAACAGCCCAGTTTGCATGTGCTTCCTGGAGGGTCAAACAGCCCAGTTTACATGTGCTTCCTGGAGGGTCAAACAGCCCAATTTACATGTGCTTCCTGGAGGGTCAAACAGCCCAGTTTGCATGTGCTTCCTTGAGGCTCAAACAGCCCAGTTTGCATGTGCTTTCTGGAGGCTCAAACAGCCCAGTTTGCATGTGCTTCCTGGAGGCTCAAACAGCCCAGTTTACATGTGCTTCCTTGAGGCTCAAACAGCCCAGTTTACATGTACTTCCTGCAGGCTAAAACAGCCCAGTTTACATGTGCTTCCTGGAGACTCAAACAGCCCAGTTTACATGTGCTTCCTGGTGGCTCAAACAGCCTGGTTTACATGTGCTTCCTTGAGGCTCAAACAGCCCAGTTTACATGTACTTCCTGGAGGCTCAAACAGCCCAGTTTACATGTGCTTCCTGGATACTCAAACAGCCCAGTTTACATGTACTTCCTGGAGACTCAAACAGCCCAGTTTGCATGTGCTTCCTGGAGGCTCAAACAGCCCAGTTTACATGTGTGTCCTGGAGGCTCAAACAGCCCAGTTTGCATGTGCTTCCTGGAGACTCAAACAGCCCAGTTTACATGTGCTTCCTCTAGGCTCAAACAGCCCAGTTTACATGTGCTTCCTTGAGGCTCAAACAGCCCAGTTTACATGTGCTTCCTGGGGGCTGAAGCAGCCCAGTTTACATGTGCTTCCTGGAGGCTCAAACAGCACAGTTTGCATGTGCTTCCTGGAGGCTCAAACAGCCCAGTTTACATGTGCTTCCTCTAGGCTCAAACAGCCCAGTTTACATGTGTTTCCTGGAGGCTCAAACAGCCCAGTTTACATGTGCGTCCTGGAGGCTCAAACAGCCCAGTTTACATGTGCTTCCTGGATGCATCTAAAGCTCTCGAAAAGGGTGAAGCACAGGACTCTCTCTCTCTCTTTAAGAACTTGTTAATAGAGGTGTTCTGTTTGTTCGCATTCTTGTCACTGGTATTGACAGCATATTTGTTGTGTCCAATGGTGAACTGTCAAATGTGTCTCTTTCAATGTATTCAATGGTGTCCGTCAATTTGGGGTATTGTCACTATATCTATTTGCAATGTGCATTGACAATTTAAGCCATCTCTTGAATACCTCTGGAGTTGGTTGCCACATTAATAATGTTTGTGCTAACCATCTTTTTTATGCTGATGACTTGTGCATTATTTCACCTGGTCTGTCTGGTTTGTAGTATCTGATTAATATATGTGCGAGCTTCGGTGATAATAATATTATGTACAGTTGTAGTCAATCTGCATGTATGGTGGTTGAACCAAATGGTTTTCATCTGAAATGTCCTGTTGCGCCATTATATATTTAAGACGAGCAGCAATCATATTGTGTATCGTATTATATTGTGAATCATATCATGTTGTGTATCATATTGTGCTCACCTGTGAGCATGCTATGACAAAAGCATGAACCTAATATACTAAGATAAAAGCCGCATACAATAATGCTTACGAATGAGTTCTTGGGTAAAGAAAAGAAAATTTTATAGAGCACAAGTATGATGTTTGTGTATCAAGCTGTCAATAATTTTGATACACATACAAGAGTTATATATAATTGAATGAAAAGGATATATAACACTGACAGTAACAATTCTCTTGTCACACTAAATTAATGTAACAATAAGGATTCAGGCCACAGAAAACTAACTTTTTTGAGGCTATTTAGAACATTATTAAAATGCAATTCAGATGTATTTCATGTATATAACATTACTTGAAAAAATAACCATGCATAAATATAAAATAATGATGTTTTGTGATGAAAACTGCAACATCACTTGACTTTTTGCGCCATTGATTTTGGACAATATTGCCGACATGATAAACCTAATCATAATCAATTATTTGGAGCACATTTCTTTTCCTTGTTGATAGTAATATGTAGATGGTATGTCATGGAATACACGTCACTTTTAAATAAAAGTTATTGTTGTGAAACAGATCCGCTGCAAGTGCGAAATAGATGAGTTATTGTCAAGTGGCCTGTATCCTCGTCTTTCATTCACTTGAAGCGAAAGGCAAGCATGCTTGCCTACACAGCTCTAACATCCTTCCATCAGTTGGAAAATTGGTTGCATATCATTCCAGTGACCAGGGCTGCGGACAATTCCATTTAATCAATTCCAATTCCTTTCAGTTCAATTTAATCAATTCCAATTCAATTAATTTTTTCAAATTCAAATCTTTCAATTACAATTAAATTCTGAATTAATTCTATGGGAGTTTTTCCAACACAGACGCATTGGATAATAGTAATATGTAATTGTAATAGATGTTTCTGTCTGTAATAGTAATAGAGGAACTATTCTGAAAAGTAATAGTAATAGATCCTAAAAAGTAATAGGTAATAGTCTATTACTTTTCTGTTACATCTGTTGCTGCAAACTTACAAAATATCAGGTTTGTTTGTATGTTATTCCAATGGCTAGTAATTGTAAACAATGTACAGACAATGGCTGAGCTGTTATCGAAACAACATGAAAAGACCAGTAGGCTGATCATTTTATGGTTTCAGAAATACCAGCTCAATGAAACAATGCAGGAGTAGCAAGCCAATGACTTAATTGTTGGGATGCCCCATTGGGGTGGCTATGACTTCACACATTCCTAGCACACGTAAAGGGCATGGTTTCAGATATGTGCAGGCTGACAACAAAATAAATGTTATTTTAGAGCAGGTGCTGCAACATGTATTGAATTCAAACTAAGCTCATCACACCCCACCATAGTCTGATTTGAGCAGAACTTCCAAGTTCTTTTTTTCCAATTGTCACATGGTAACATTGCCAGGCAGACGCTTTGTTCAAATTTGGACAAATGTTCTCACATCTAATTTTCAAGTGGTGTACAAATGTATGTTTAGCTGCTACAAAGACTGGGTTCATATACAATTCTGTAGTTGGATCGATAACAGCTTTGGAAATAAAACCAGACCGCACCAGCACAAGAAAATGAGGTTCATTTTCTTTCAATTCCAATTCAACTTACTCAAAATCTTTCAGTTCCAATTCAAATTTAGCTTGGTGAAAATCTTCCAATTCAAATTCAAATTCAGGAATTGAATTGAATAATTCCAAGTAATTTTTTATTTATCCCAGCCCTGTGCCAGTGGCTATATCCAAAAATCGATGCGCAAATACCCTTCTCAGTACAGCAAGCGATAATTCAGTGTCACCAAAACTGAAAACATGTGGGTCTGTCATTCCAGTAACCATTATAAAAATAAAAGTAGTGTGTCCGAAATCCTTTCAGATGCATGCTTATACATTTCATCTCCATACACCTAGTTTAGTTTAAATAAACTACTATTTTATATGAAACTGGTATTATATTATTTCTTTCAACATTATGTTATAATTTGTGTGTGAATGGTTTATTTCATGTTATTTAATCATAACCATTCTATGTATATTTTGTTAGGTTACCCCAGCGGTATCACCAACATTGAATTGCCCAATAATGCCACACTTTGATGGCTCTGTTGTTGGCACAGTGACATCAAGTGATGTTGATAACATCTGCCCTGTTTCCACGGCAACAAGTATGTCATCAGAAGAACTGCTCACCAAGATGCGATTGAGAAATGAGACAGGACTAGCTGGTGTTACAGAGGAAGAGTGTGCCACTGTAATGGGACCAAGCACTGCGTATATGGATCTCATAACTGACATCCGCAATGTGGTTGCCTTCGGTTGTTCAACTGAGGGACAGGCAACAACTCACGAACTACTGGATCAGTTTGCAAGCAGATTGCCATCAGACAACTCAGCTAAGTTCAGGGCAATGCTCAGACAGATATGTACCTTTGAGAGGTGCAGAGGCATTGGTTTGTGGAGGCTGAAGCCACAGTTCAAGTGAAAAATGACCCACCGTTCAGGTGACAAGTGACACTAGTGTGTAAAGGCTAAAACCACAGTTCAGGTGACAAGTGACACTAGTGTGTGGAGGCTGAAATTACAGACACGTGATGCTGGATGCCTCATACAAATGTTGTTTCTTGGACCCTTCTAGTTTGTGAATCACTTTCTTTGTTCCTTTGAGAGGTGCAGAGGCATTGGTTTGTGGAGGCTGAAGCCACAGTTCAGGTGAAAAATGACCCACCATTCAGGTGACAAGTGACACTAGTGTGTAAAGGCTAAAGCTACAGTTCAGGTGACAAGTGACACTAGTGTGTGGAGGCTGAATTCACAGACACGTGATGCTGGATGCTTCATACAAATGTTGTTTCTTGGACCCTTCTAGTTTGTGAATCACTTTCTTTGATTGGGGACCACACTGGTATATTCAATCATTGGTCACACTAATACCTTGTATAATGTCAGGAACATGATGTATTTTATACATGTACTCAAATGTATGCTTCATTAGTCCTAGTATTCCATTTGTTATGGTGATACGGTCTTGGTGTATGTTTATTGTAAATGTAATATTATTAAAAAGATGCTGCTGCATCACAGAGGACATAATTTCTGTGACACATTGAAAGTATCCTAGTGTGTGGTGAGTTATTAACCATCATATGCTTCATGACATTGTCTCTAATAATGGATTAGCACATTTTATACACCACTGACATTAAACTCACTGGACAGTAGTTAATAGGTTCTTTCTAGAGTGTGTTAGAAATTGTTTAACAAGGGTATACGTATTTGCTTCCTCCTTTGTATAACAATTTAGGGAGCAGACCATTAGATCGCGGAAACTTGATTGTCACAAGATAATGTCTTCTTTCGTGAAGATAACATCATCTAGAATTGGTGTTTCCACATTTCTGTAAGGAGTAAATTGTTTTCCACATGTGTAAACACACTGTGCTAAGTGTCACTGTGTTTAACGCATCTAACACAGAGTGTTATGGAACATTTGGAACATGTGATTTGTTTACTTGAATGGCTCGAAATGTTACTTTATGCCACCCAGCTGTCATGGAAATGTCATTTTATAATATTGTTGCAAAGCTACCTGTCCAATTATGTCTGCTGTCATGTCATAACATTGTTATAATATTGGTCTTGTGCAGCTTGCTCTAAAGATATCAGACATCAAACTGTGGTGATATTCAAACAGTTATCATAACTTGCCCAACGATAGATCCCTTCATCCAAATGTATCATACGTGGTAGCAAAACCATACGTCATTCCCAATGCCAATGAAGTACTGCGCTTGGACATGGTAAATTACCCTCAAAGTCCCTGCGTTAAATGTGTTAAAGTTTCCACGGAATCAAGATGTAACGTAAAGTGTCCTAATATCGTCAGGTTGTTTGCTTATCCAATTTTGGTTAGATGCATTTAACCAGCAGGTGGCGCAAATAAACAACGTTCGGTAGCATTGTAAACAGTGACATCTTGGAAACAATTGAAGCACACATTGGGCATATGTATGTTAAAGGTAAATTATACAATGTAAAGTAAAGTTGAGAGGATGCACATGATGCAATAAGGATCCCGGTAGCCCATTTCCATATGTGTGGGTGATTGTAATTTGGCAAGGTGTCTTGCACTATTTGCAGGGATGGCATATATACCTTACCAGTAGTTATGACATTAAAAAAATTAGTTATCAAAAACTATTAAATAATATAACGTTACTAAACAATTCCACCGCCAATTCCAAACCTTACTAATAACACATACAGGCTGTAACATATCATATTTTTACGTTACCATCAATCATTTCCAAGTCAAACAGTTCATATATAATGATATGACACAGGATATTGAAAAGCTTCCATGTATTGCAAATCAGCATTGGACTGTAACCAATTTTATGTAAAGTTAGTTTATAAAGTAGCAAAATAAACGGTTCCTCCCAAGGTGCATGATGTTTGGCAAATGTTTTTATGATTGGGTTACACACAAAACACTCGTACCGATTGTTTTTTTCTGTTACCCTCTGCTCTTCCTCAATCAAAGCGGGCATGATTGTACTTCAGCAGATTGGTTACAAAACAGCAGTTCCTGCAGTATGCTCTTCATCCAGTTCACTGTCCATCCGTTCTCCCTTTGTTACACCTTACTCTTCCTGTAGTGCACCATTCATCTGCTCTCCCTTTGTTACACCCTGCTCATCCTCTATCGCACCGTCCATCCACTCTCCCTTTGTTGCACCCAACTCGTCATCTAGTGCATCATCCATTTGGGCCGATTGTTTTTGTTCTGTTACGCTCTGCTCTTCCTCAATCAAAGCTGGTGTGATTGTTTGTAAGTCAGCAGATTTGTTACACACAAAACACGTATAACAGTTACTGCAGAACACTCTTCCTCTAGCTCACCATCCATCCGCTCTCCCTTTGTTGCACCCTGCTCTTCCACCAGTTCACCGTCCATCTGCTCTCCCTTAATTGCACCCTGCTCTTCCTCCATTTCACCATCCATCCACTGTCCCTGTGTTGCACCCTACTGTTCCTCCAGTTCACCATCCAGTTGCTCTCCCTTTGTTGCACCCTACTCATCCTCCATCATGCCATCCATCCGCTCTCCATTTGTTGCACCCTGCTCTTCTGCCAATTCACCATCCATCTGCTCTCTGTTGCATACTCCATTGTGCCATCCACATGCTCTTCCTTTGTTGCACCCTCCTCTTTCTCCATCACACTGTCCAGCTGCTCTCCCTTTGTTGCGCCCAACTCTTCCTTCATCACACCATCCATCCGCTCTCCCTTTGTTGCATCCTGCTCTTCCACCAGTTCACTGTCCACCTGCTCTCCCTTTGTTGCACCCAACTCTTCCTTCATCGCACCATCCATCCGCTCTCCCTTTGTTGCATCCTGCTCTTCCACCAGTTCACTGTCCACCTGCTCTCCCTTTGTTGCACCCTGCTCAATCTGCATTGTGCCATCGACTTGCTCTCTTTGTTGCACCATACTCTTCCTCCATGGCACCATCCATTCGCTCTCCCTTTGTTGCACAATGCCCTTTCTCCATCGTACCATCCATCTGCTCTCCCTTTGTTGCACCCTGCCCATCGTCCATCACGCTGTCCACCTGCTGTCCCTTTGTTGCACCCTGCTCTTCCCCCATCTTCCTCCAGTTCACATTCCATCCACTCTCCCTTTGTTGGACCCTACTCTTCCTCCATCGCACCATCCGTCCGTTCTCCTTTTATTGCAAAAAGGGTTTGTCTTTAAACACATGAAATTACTTTTACGCAAAGTGCCAGTGTCATGCTAAAATTTTTCCGCCATCAAATATCCTCTTGGGGTATCTGCACATGCACGAGAAATGACCAATTTCCACTTTCTGTCGTAAAATATAAAGTGACATTTTCTGTTGTGAACTATTTTCCCCATGCACACACGTTGGTGCAGCTAATTATAAATTGTGTGTGTGTGCGTGTGTGCGTGTGCTCTATAACTAGCAATGCCCAGGGCTAGTGTATACACTAGCTCTGCAATGCCCATGCTTCAAGATACACCAAGCGGATCATATTTGACGGCGGACAAATTTAAGCACGACACCGGATTACTATTTTTTGGAGGAGGGGTCCCGAATGCGAGAAAGTCAAAGATCGAGAGCGTAGTGTTGACGTATGGAAGTATCCCCATTGTTTAGCATTTATTCAACTATGTTTTAGGCATTCACAGAACATTGTCGATGACAGCATATGAACATACATTTGATGAGAACAAGAAAGTAGGGGAAGGTGGGGCACGTCCGCGCGCTGAGGCATGTCCGCACACCGCATTATTGACCAAACCATGTAGTATTTGGTGTCAAAACTGTGGTCTACAGTAGCATCTAAGTCGTACATCAAACACTTGAACCAGCGAATTAAACTTGTTTGCATCGGTAAAAAAATATAAAACTAACATGTTGTTTGTGCAGAATGTCATGTAATTTTATGCATATGTTGAAAAATAGTTTATACCTACAATAACATATGCATATCTTTGGGTTTATGCAATTTTTTTAATGTGTGTTATTGTTGTCAATGCACAAATAAACTTTACCGTCGTAGATAACGTGTGCAGGACAATCTTCTCCTGCCAGTCGTTTGGGGCATATATGCACAGGCGTGTGCGAATGTGCTCCAGTTGTGTGCGGATATGCTCCAGTGCAGTGAGTTCACTTACATAACATGACAGCATGATGTAGATGCTATTAAAATATATATTTAATTTGGTTCGTCCGTATTTACGGATGCATGGGTCATTATGTGAAAATATCCGGAAAACATCTCTGAAGCTGGTTATAAATGCGTGTGTTTAAACGCAAGAAAAACTAAGTGAACATTATGGTAGAAGATATTGACCCTCACATAATTGGTATAACCGAATCATAGGCCAACATAGACATAACAGATAATGAATTAGGACTGACAGGATACATAATGATTAGGAGAGATCGAATAGGAAGAAGGGGAGGGGAGTTATTGTATATGTTAAAGAATCTATTCATGCTTATGAAATAAAATTAGAAAGGAAAGCAGATTTTGATGAAGCTGTTTGGTGCAAAATATTTTCAGGAAATTCAGCATTAACTATTGGATTAGACCGAAGACCAAACATAAACGAAGAGGATAACACAAAAATACAAAACTCTGTAAAGAAAGTGAGTAAAGGGGAGTGTATCATAATGGGAGATTTTAACCATGAACATATACAACGGAAATTTGTAGAGAGTACAGGGGGTGGGGACCAGCAATTTCTATTCTTAATTCAGGACAGCTTCCTTACTCAGCAGAATCACCCAGGGGAGTGAATGTATTACATATAATCTTATTATCACAAATAGAATTAGTGATAATTTAATGTAAAAAGTACATGAACCATTGGGTTACAGTGATAATCAAATACATTTTGACATCAATGTAAAATCAGAAGTAAAAAAAGAGTAAACAAAATGTACGAAACAAGGTCGGACCTCTAGAAGACAGTGCTGGAAATATATAATATCACGAGTTTTTAATGGCAGAAGACCTAAATGATTACTTCAGTTAACTGTTTACCAGAGAGGATATTAGTTCATTACCAGTTCCAGATGCTAAATATCAGGAGGCTAAATCTGACTATTTAGGGCAGTAAATTGTAACTCCAGAAATGGTAGCTAAGAAAATAAAGGCCATGAAGGATAATAAATCACGGTGAGTGGATGGAATTCCTCCAAAACTATTCAAGGAAACAGTAGACCAAATCACTTGCAAGAGTGTTCAACTTGTCATTAAAAGAGGGAGTTGTTCCTTTTGAATGGAAAGAAGCAAACGTCATGCCATTATTTAAAAAGGGTTCGAGAAATAAGTAAGAGAATTACAGAACAGTGAGTTTAACGTCAGTGATTTGTAAATTATTAGAAAGGTTAATTAAAAAGACCATATGGTGGACTTCCTTGTTAGGCATAGATTATTAAATTCATCTCAACATGGATTCCTAAAAGCGAGGTCATGCTTAACAAATATGTTGTTTTTTTGAAAAAATCACTAAGTGGATAGACGATGGATCGCCAGTTGATATTATCTACTTAGATTTTCAGAAAGCTTTTGACAAATTGCCACATCAAAGATTACTACTTAAATTAAAAGCCCATTGTATCGGGGATGGCATAATTGACTGGATAGAACAATGGCTGACTGACAAAAACAGCATGTTGTAGTAGATGGAGAGGTTTCAAACTGGAAATCAGTTTTGAGTGGGGTACCACAAGGATCAGTATTAGGACCTTTCTTATTCTTAATATATATCGAATGACTTGGATGACAATATAACCAGCAACGTACTGAAATTTGCGGATGACACAAAAGTGTTTAGAAAGGTTAACACTGATGGTGATAAACAACATTGACAGAACTATCTAGACAAATTAGTTAAATGGTCTGAAAAATGGCAGATATTATTACATTTTTGGAAATATAAATGCCTACAAACAGGACATGGGAACTTGGATATAAACTACGATATGGGAGATACTGTTCTAGGTACTAATTGTAAAAGAAAATGACTTAGGAATAACAATAAGTGTTGATATGAAAGTTTCAGAGCAGTGTGGTATTGCAGCTTCAAAGGGTAATCAAATTCTTGGGTTGATTAGGAGAAACATTACATAGAAGAAAAAAAGCTAATTATACCTCTGTATAAAGCAATAGTTAAACCTCGTTTAGAATACTGTATACAAGCATGGAGACCATATCATAAGAAGGATATAGATACGCTTGAACGCATACAAAGGAGAGTAACTAAAATGATTCCAGAACCGAGGGACCTTAGTTATGAAGAACGCCTGAAAGAATGTGGTTTAACAACTCTAGAGACAAGGAGGTTAAGAGGAGATCAGATTGAAGTTTTTAAGATATTGAATGGGTATGAAAATCCTACTATTTATATGGTTGGTTGACCTCCAAGTAATACTCATGTATATACCTAATAAGGCAGCTTCAAATTTATCATTGCAATTCATAGTCAGCTCTTTATCAATGGACTGAAATACGCGAGGCATGGGGCATATCCGCACATCAGTGATCAATACATTGATAACATGTATGTTTTTCTTAATTGAGTTGACGTTTGGTAATTGGTAGAGGTAAACTACTAACTATACAGATTATCAAGGCGAATTTTTACCCTTCTGTCATAAACAGTTCACTAGTTATACCTTAGGTGTGCGGACATGTCCCACCTTGCCCTACAGCGTACAATGACAAGCAATAATTTCAGCATATAATAACACACCAGAAAATAGTACAAGACAATTTAACAAGATTTGCCATCCAAGCCAAAGGCCCAGATGGCAAGTGGGCAAGGAAGCCATTAATGAACTTTTTCCAGAGTACAACTTTGTTCAATAGTGTGTACAGTGTCGCTACAATATTTATTTATTATTATTATACATTTATAATGCGCCGTGTATCCGGGTTAAAAACCTGCTCAAAGGCGCTAACAAGGTAATGCTAAATAATTTTAAATAAATTGAAGAGCTAAAATAAAATGTGATTAAAAGACAGGTAAACATAAGTTAAATAAAAAGTTCAATAAATGATTTAAATGAATTAATTATGTCAAGAAGTTAAATAAATACATAAAATAAATAATAAATAAAAAGATAAAATAAACAACTACAATTAAGTTGATACATTAGATAAACATATAAGTTAATCAGATAAGTTAAATAAACAAATTAAATAAATAATAAATTAAATAAGTAAAATGTTCGAGTGATTAAAATGTCAACAGAGTGTTCGAAAGGCTTCGCGAAAGAGATGTGTTTTTAGAAGTGACTTGAATACCGCAACGGAGGCCCGACGACCGTACCGCTCGAGATGGTACCGCGGTAAAGTCAATAGATGTTGATCGGCGGATCTCAGTGTTCGGGTGGGTGTGTATGGAATCACTAGCGACAACAGATACACTGGGCATAGATGATGCACAGCGCGAAACACAAGTAAAAGAAGTTTGAATTCGATTCGCTGACGAACAGGCAACCAATGTAAACTGAATTAAACTGGTGTTATGTGATCTTGTCTGCAGGTTCCAGTAATCAGCCGTGCCGCAGAGTTTTGAATCATCTGCAGTTTCCGCAGCTGCGTCTCGGACAGTCCATAAAACATAGCGTTGCCGAAGTCCAAGCGCGACATGACTAAAGCATGAATAATTGTTTTGCAAGCAATGGTGGAAAGGCATTTTCTGATAGTTGCAATGCCGCGAATGTGACAGTATGCCACCTGGCAGACACGGCGTATCTGCGCCGCCATTGTCATTGTGTCATCAAATACAAAACCGATGTCGCGGATAAATAAAATACTATATATATATATATATATATATATATATATATATATATATATATATATATATATATATATATATATATATATATATATTATATATATATATATATATATATACATATATACATACATACATACATACATACATACATACATACATACATACATACATACATACATACATACATACATACATACATACATACATGAGAGGTCATTTAAAAACATTATGACCATAAGTCTTGTATCATAAAATTAGACTATTATTATATATACTAAAAATGAGACAATCAGAGAATAAAGTTGTAAACCATAATAAAACTCAGTTAAATTAGATAATACTATCTTAATGAGTACGAAGGATGACCTTAAAATAACATATTAGACATTAAAAGCGAGTTTTAAATAATGAGTTTTGAGGCGTGCCTTGAGAGCGTCCATGGAGGAGATCAGTCGCAGTTCCTCGGGCAACGCATTCCACAGAAGTGATCCTGCACGGGAGAATGATCGCCGGACATATCGCGAAAGGTTACATCGCGGCACAGTTAGAAGGGCGCGGCCTGCTGATCGTACCGACCGGCGTGGCACGTAGGGTGTGATCAGTGACGTACGCGGGTGTCTGGTTATGAAGTGCGCTGAATACAAGAATCACTATTGTGTACTCGATGTGCCACTTCACTGGCAACCAGTGTAGAATTTTATGTCCTGCCATGATACTTTGTTGCCGATCTCTCCGTAGGTACCGTAAGACGACTCTGACCGCTGGGCGCTAAACCATCTCTAGGCGATGCATCAGGCAGTCAGTGATGCGATAGAACTTAGCATTGCCATAATCTAGGTGGGATGTCACAAGCGAGTGCTTTAAGGTCTTACATGCGCCGAAGTATTTTAGCGATACGAAGCAGATCGAAGTATGCGCTGCGACAAGCATTCGACACATGGGCCGACATGTCTATTTGGCTGTCAAAGTAAGCGCCAACATCGCGAACAACCATCTTTAACGGAATCGTCGCGCCGCAAACACTGACGACAGAGCCGACGGTTGGTGACCGTACACTGGAGGACCGAAATGTCATCGCCTCAGTTGTATCCTTGTTGAGCAGAAGTATGTTGTTGGCTAACCACTCTCAGCTCGCGCACGCATTCGTCAATGCGTCGAAGTGTATCCCTGTGTTGGGATGGTGGACACTCGGCGTAAAGTTGGGTGTCGTCAGTGTACAAATGGTATCGAAGGTTGTGCCGTTTAAAGATATCGGCGATTGGCAGACAGTACAGATATTACAGGATGTGACCTTGCTTTGTCGTTCTTCGAACATATGTGCTTTGTCTTATCTTTACGGCGTTCCTTCGACCCCCAAGGTATGAAGTAAACCATGCAATCACCGTATGGCTCAGTCCAACATCACAGAGTCGTCGTAGCAGAATGGTGTGATCCAGTGTGTGAAATACACCACTGAGATCTAACATCACGAACAAAACTGCGTACCATACATCAATTGTTTGAGTCAGGTCTTCGTGTATACGCACTAGAGCCGTTTCTTGGGCGGTATGGGCTATGAAACAGGTCATTGCAGTCATTCGCATCAATGTAACGGCGCAGTTCGTTTGCGACGTATCGTTCTAGAGTCTTCAACACGAGACTTGTCTGTGATATGGGACGATATTTTGTGAGTACGTTAACGTCAAGACAGCGTTTCCTAAGTAATGGTGTTGCTTAAGCATGTTTCATGTTCTACGGTACGATGCCTGGCTGTAGAGATGCAATAACGATGTTAGTAAGTATCGGTGCAAGCAGGTCGATGTTATCCTTCAGCATGTTTGTCGGCATTGGGTCTAAATCGCATGTTTTAGTGGTAGATAGATGAACGATCCGTATGATGCCCTCCATCGTAGCTGGCATGAACTTTCTAAATTGCGCATGTTCGTCAACATTCGGTTGTTGTCGTTCGGGGGCGTTCACCTCAGCGTGCGAATCGATGGTACGATGTATTTCAACAACTTTATCGGCGAAGAAATTGTGTAATCGCTCAGCAAGAGCTGAATCGTCAAGTGAGTCGGGTAGCTGAGCGGGCGTTGATCGGCCGAGCAATGCGTTTGTTACACAGAACATTTGTCTAATTTTATAGCCGGTATCTTTTATCAGCATGCAATAGTGACACGACTTAGCGGTGCTGAGTTTTCGTCAGTACGCGTTTCGTGAATATCTGTCTATGTACAACGAGTTTCTCCTTTCGCCATCGGCGTTCGGCGCGGCGGAGGTTGCGTTTTGCTTCCGACAGTTCGTCTCTATGCCAGGGCGTTTTCGGGCGAACCGTTATAACACGGTTGATGGCTGGCGCGTGTTTGTCGACGATAGTCGCAATTATTTGTCAACCAGGTCGCCAGTTGCAGGAGGACTTGTAGCGAACGCTTCACGGATGTCATTGGCGAACGCTCGTTCCTCGGTGGACAGATACTTTCAATACCGTACACAGCATCTCAGAGGGCAGGTCTGTCGATACGCAGGTTACACTCGACTGCATGGTGGTCAGTTAGCAGTGTTGTTGACGCTACGGGTGATGCAATCAGCATGGAGTCACGCACGGTGATCACAAGATCGAGGGTATTTCCACTCACGTGTGTTGAATTTGTTACATGCTAAACGAAGCTGGTGTTGTTTAGTAGATCAGCAAGGTTACCTGCAGCCGTTGATTGTGCGTTGGCATAGTGTACATTGAAGTACCAACAAATGATGGCGCAGCAGCAGTAAGTACAAGGCCAATATCGTTGAGGAAAGCACTAGACATTGACGACGACGGCGGGCGGTATATTACGTACACCCAGACGATACTGAGACCTTCGAATGTATCAGTGGTCAGATGAGTCTCTGATATCTTTCGTAGGGTCGACTTGAAGAGGACTCCGACTCCACCGCCACGTCTGTTCTTTCGAGGGAGATGACACAGTTTGTATCCTCCTGCCACCAACACATTCACCTCTGCTTCGTCGTCGTGACTGAGCCACGTTTCTGTTAACGGCTTATAAGTTAATTGGCTTATCGAGAGTCCAACAATGTTCATCTACCTGTAACCCGCCCACCTGAGATATATGTCAACATCGTTTTTAAACACTGCTAGCAGTTAAAAAATCCGTAGGCAATTTGTTCCATTCATTCTTTGTCCTCTGTGAGAACGAGTACTTCCTGATATCCACCATACACTGATCCTTTACTAATTTTACCTCATGTCTTCTAGTTCTACTGTCTTTCTTCAGTGAGACAAACATATTTCTATCAATATTTTAACTTTTGTGTCAAATTTCAGTACGTTGCCTTTTATTTTGGCCAAGTCATTAATATATATATATATATATATATATATATATATATATATATATATATATATATATATATATATATATATATATATATATATATATATATATATATATATATATATATAATTGAGGTCCTAATACTGATCTTTGTGGTACCCCACTCAAAACTGATTTCCAGTTTGAAAATCCTCTCCATCTACTACAACACGCTGTCTTCTGTCAGTCAGCCATTGTTCTATCCAGTAAATTATGCCATCCCCGATACTATTTAATTTTTAATTTAAGTAGTAATCTTTGATGTAGCACTTTGTCAAAAGCTTTCTGAAAATCTAAGTAGATAATATCTACTGGTGGTCCTTCGTCTATACACTTAGTGATTTCTTTAAAAAAATAAAACATTTGTTAAACATGTGTCGTGTTGTTTATTGTATACTCACACTTTGTATAATGTGTAATTTAACACATATCAGGATAAGCCGTGAATGTGAATGACACAACGAGGTTGGTTGAAGAGTAGTGTAAGTGTTTTATATCCTTCTTGTCCGCTGGGTGGCAGCACAAGTATATATCATAACATCACCCTTCTTAAGAAAACACATTTCTTGATCCATTCTCTGCTAACGTGTATCGTCCATAATTATAACAAGTCTTCTCAATCTGTTCTCTGCTAATGTCAATCAACATGAACGTAAAATGAACCTGTAATACCGAGGAACTAAACAACGATATGATTTAGAATGTAATGTCACATATAAGAACGTTTGATTAAGACACTAGTCAAAACTTAAGATTATATAGTTCATATCTCACTGGCTCATAATGTCATGGCACACTTTAGACATCAAGACGGTTTGGTGGGTGCACAGATCTCCCTGCTCTTGTCTTGTATGGTACGTCTCCATGCGTGTCCAGCCACATGGCTTGATTCGTTTCCCTTGCTCTGTTCTTCACAAGTAACCGGCTCAGCTGGATTAACTGCTTCGTGCTCTCCGTCTGTGTTCTCGTCATCGTGGCGTCTATCTGGAAGTTTGAAGGTTTCTCCAGTCGTTCTTATGTGTTGCCGATTCCTACGATACTCAGCTCCAGATTTGGTGGTGACTAGGTATGACCTCGGTTCGCCAACCTTCTGTTTCATTATGGCTGGTTCCCATTTCTTTGTCACATGATCCTGCACTCTCACACTTTGAGCTCAGTGCATTTCCTTCAGTGAACGTGTATGTTGGTTATACTGCTGTTGCCACTTTTCTCTCTTGTGGAAATTTGCTTTCCCTGTTTTTATGGTGTTGACGATGGGCAAGTTTGACTGAATTTTGCGGTCAAACAACAGCTCAGCAGGTGATGGAACTCCTGGTTCGATAGGTGTTGTACGAAGGCACAGAAGAGCGATGGCTAGATCCTCTCTGGCTTCGTATGCTCTCTGCAGGGTTTTCTTTACTGTGCCAACGAATCGTTCCGCCTTTCCATTGTATTTGGGGGTATCGAGGACTGCTAGTCTGATGCTTGAAGTCGTAGTCAGCTTCAAGTTTGCGGAAGTTTTCTGAATCGTACTGCTTGGCATTGTCACTGATGAAGATATTTGGGATGCCAAATTCTGATAATATTAGCTTCAGCTTACTTACGATCGCACTGGGTTTTGTGGAGCTTAGCTTTCTGATGATGGGATACGAGCTGTAGTAATCAACAACGAGCAGGTATTCATCTCCTCTCCAGTGGAACATGTCTGAACCAACGATCTCCCATGGATGGGCTGCTTCGATATGGATCAGTTCTTCTCTTTGCTGTGATCTCTGGTTGTGTTGACATACATCACATTTCTTGACCATGTTGTCAATGTCTGCACTGATTCCACACCAGAACACAGAATCGCGTGCTCGTAGTCGGCATTTTTCTATGCCTTGGTGCCCCGTGTGTATTTTCATCAGTACCTCGGCTTGCCTGCTCTTAGGTATGATGACACGGTTTCCTTTCAGAAGTACTCCATTGTACATCACAATCTCATCTCTGAAGTTCCAGAAGGGCGTAATGTCTTCCGGACATTGGTTCCTGTGTTGCGGCCATCCATTTGTTACAGTTCTGGCTAGAACTTGAAGTGTTTCATCGCATTTTGTCACTTCCTTGATTTTTTCGAGTCTTGATTCGGAAACACCAGTAATGTCGTGAATAGTCACCATCTGCTATGGGTATGTCCTTTCCAGGCACATACTTGATAGTGAAGTCATACTTCTGTATACGTAGCAGCATTCTCATCAATTTCGGTGGGGCGTTTGTAAGATTTTTGTGTGTGATGGATTCCAGAGGTTTATGGTCCGTTTCGACGGTGACGTCCATAGGCGTAATGATGGATTGGCTCGATACCGAACACGAACATTTTACGCCCAATGTTGCAATAGTTGCTTTCAGTTTCTGTCAGACTATTACTTGCATACGCAACTGGTCGTCCATTTTGTAGAAGTGTCGCGCCAATTCCCCCTTTACTCGCGTCTGTCTGTATGGTGACTGGCTTGCTGGAGTCGAAGTAAACCAATGTTGATGCTGTAGTGATTGCTTCTGTCACGTTGTTGAACGCTTTCTGATGCTCAGGGCCCCACAGAAAGACACTGTCCTTCTTGATAACATCATGGAGGGGTGCTGTTGTGGTCGCGAGATCTGGCGTGTAGCGTCCTAGGTAGTTTACCATACCAAGGAAGCTTTGCAGTTCCTGGGCACTTGTCAGTGGCGTCATGTCAACGATTGCTGCAATCGGTCAGGTTCTAACCCGTTCGACAAGAGGTTGTTTCCGAAGAACTTGATTCTTCTTGATTTCACAACGCATTTGTCTGGGTTGAGACATAGACCGACCTCTTGCGTACGTCTCATGACGTTGTCCAGATGCTTGTCATGCTCAGCCTCTGTTTTGCCGAACACAACGATGTCATCAGTGATTGCAGCAACTCCAGGAAGACCCTCCAAAGTCTGGTCAACTTTCTTCTGGAACACATCTTGTGCGGAAACTAAGCCAAATGGAAGACGGCGGAAGCAGTACCGCCCGTATGGCATGTTGAACGTTGCGACCAGCTTCGACTCGTTGTCAAGCTTCACATTCCAGTATCCGGATCGTGCATCTAGTATTGTGAAAACACTAGCGCCTTGCCGTTGCGGTAGTATGTATTCCATAACCTGTGTGTAGTGATGAGGTCTTCTTATCCATGTGTTCAAGTCCTTTAGATCCAGGCATATACGTATCTCACATGATGGTTTGGTCACATACACGCCACTGTTAACCCAGTCAGTGGGCTGGTCAACTTTCTCGATGATGTCTAGTTGAATCATTCGACTCAGTTCCTTCTTCATCGATTCCTTCAACGATTCAGGGACGCGTCTTGGTGGGTGTATGACAGGCTCTGTGTCCTGCTTCGGGTCAATGTGGTACTCGCCAGAAAAAAAAGACCAACACCTCGAAAGCATTTCGGGTATTTGTTGAGTAGGTCCCCTTTTGCATCACCCTTCCTACCACTAGATGATGAGTTGTCTCCCTCTTTCTTCAGTGAAGAGACTTGACCGGTGTCGTGACAGTCATAGCATGCTGATTTCTGTTCACAGTTCAGCGAAATCATTCTTAAGTCCATACATGCTTGCAGTCCTAGCATTGTTGACCCGCTGTCTTGAGTGACATGAAACTCGATGTCGAGTACGATGTCGCTGTGATTGCAACGTAGCGTGAAACATCCATACTGCTTTACCTTTGTACCACCATATGCACTCAAGCCGACTTTGGGCTTCTGTAAACGTAGTGACCTTCCATGTTTGTCTTGTTTGTCTGGGAATAGGTGTTTGAATTTTTAATTAACCTTTCTAATAATTTACAAATCACTTACGCTAAACTCACTGGTCTGTAATTCTCTGACTTATTTCTCAACCCCTTTTTAAATAATGGTATGATGTTTGCTTCTTTCAAGGAACTACTAACTCTTTTAATGACAAGGTAAACACACTTGCAAGTGATATACTGATTAGCTCTACTGTTTGTATTAGTAGTTTTGGAGGAATTCCATCCACCCCTGGTGATTTATTATCCTAAAAATGCAACAACAACTACTACTACTCGACAAAATTCAAAACAAGTGCAGTAAGATTTAGTGTTTAGATGAGTAGGCTACAAACATACAACTTTAAGAACCAACCACTAGATTTTGCTAACTAGCATTTGTTTTGAATGGCATGATTTAAAATGGCACCCACGTTTAAGGATGGCGTCCAAAGGGAATAAACTTCGCAGATGAAATGTCCTTCACACATTTTCAGACACTTCACACATTTGTGTTAACTGAAAATCATAGTGGGAATTAGTCCCCCAATTTGAGAATCAACTTCAATGCTTGTAGCCTTGGTTCGTGGACTACTACAGGACCGACTAACACTTCCCAGACTGACCTTATTTTATAAAATAAAATTACTAGGTGTACATACCCAGTGGCATTGGCCATGCAGTACCTGATTCCAGTGATCCGACAGGGCAATTAGTCGTTCTAATAGCAGTAATTATCAAATATCATGCGGACGTCTTAATATTCACAAGAACTCTGTGTCCACGTACAATTAAAGCCTGGCTAAAATGTTCATTTAAAAGCCCACTCAGAAAACGAGCAGAAGCAGAAGAAATTACCAGAATACAGTAATTTGACAAAACAGTCTCGCAATAACCCCTATAGCTAAAAGCCGAAGTCCGTCCCATTCGACATGCGTTCGTAGATCACGCTGGTTGTCAGCACGTCGACCACGCTAGTAGTCAGCTGTTATGGCTTCATTTGTTTTTTACGATGGCTCCTTGCTTTTAGAGCCGGTTGTCAAACTTTCTGGACTACCGATAGATCAGGTATTGTGAAACGATTTGTTGTCAGTTTATTATATTAACAATTATGCGGTGTTATCCTGACGGAGCTGCCCGTGGCAGTGCGTTCGGTGGTGTGTGGCACAGCCTGTGGCTTTGCATGGACTAGAGAACGGGCTACGCCAAGCACTAGCACTAAGGTCGAACATCACCTGATTTATTCCCGCTCACTTGAACCAGATTGTATGACTACGAAGACGTTGCGCTGGCTACATTCACGGCATTAGACCATCGACTCGTACTTACTACTTATATTTGAGAGCTTCCACATAAAACTTAGTGTTACAGTATTCCCATTATTCATTAACTCCCATTCATTGTAATAAATTGTTTTTTTGTAAAAAATCATTGGGGAATTGATAAAGAAATAAAGTTCCATCAACACTTTATCAAGGTAAGCAGTATATTAATAAATATTAATTTTTTGTTGCAAACGTCACATTTGGAAAAGTTGGATGGAAAGCATCACTTTTCTAGAATCCCGGCCCACCTCAAATTCAGTGTCTCTGGCTTTGGCGTTACTTACTTACTTAATCCTCTTCGCACGGGTTTGCGCATAAGGCTGCCACCAGAGCTCACCACCGTGGTCTGCCTGTCGCACATCTTTCCAGGTATCCCCAACTCCATCCCTGTTCCCTCATCTCTCTCTCTACTGTTCTCCTCCAGGTCTCCTTTGCTTTGGTCTGCCTTTCTTTCTGTGGCTCTGGTGTTATAACATGCAATAATTATGTACGATTGAATTATGTATAGTAGGCACCCATGTTTCCCAGGAAACTACGGCAGTGACAATTACATGGTACCATTGTACCACCCAGCGATTGAACAGTTATTAGAACAGGATTGACGTACAATGAGTGCCATTTGCCACAATGGTCAGAAAATGTGAGTTAAACATGTTTTTTGGTACTTTTGCAGTTTAGCGCCACACCCCAAATAACCATAAAAATGGTCGTGTAGCCACCAAACTTCTCCACATTTATGTATCTCATATATACTCATGTGACGTGACATGTCACATGGTAAAAAAATTACACTTGCTTTGTAATAAACGTCTATTTTATTAAATGATAAAAATTTACAAAACTAAACATCGTTAACCAAAGCCGAATGCTTTGCGGTGTGTGAAGTTCTCAGGAACTCCATTTGGTGGCACCACTATAACTGACGGTGCAACCGGTGGTATTAGACCACACTTATTTTTCACATATGCGACCATTATAACGTTTCTTTTGATTTCTGAAAATGTTAATCCTACAATGTCAAAAAAATAAGGGTATAAAATTAAATAAGTTAACTTAAATGTAATATGCATTCGCTTAACAATTTAATATGCATTCGCTTCACAGATGTTTGACGTCTTGACAAAATTGCACACATTATTTAGTGATTAGTGGATTATCTAACATTTCACTACCATTTTTTAAACATAATAAAGATGTTTTAGGATAATTTAAATTTACAGTTATGTTTTAATACATCTATAAAGTGAAACAAAAGTTATGGTTTTGGGGCTATGCACCTAAGAGATAATAAAAATTAACCACGTGCAACTAAAATAAAGAATATCACGCCAACGGTTTGCTCAGAATGTGTTCTAAGACAGGGAAATTCTGTTAATTTCTCCAGTTTTCGTGTACACGATATACTCATTGTTATTCTCCCTATCTTTCTTGTACAGATGAACAGTATCAACATGTCTTCAATGTCTACATATTCATAAAATTTTAGATTTGTAGTTTATCAAGATAGAAGCACCTAAAACAGGCGAAAATAATGTGTGCCATTTTGGGTGCCCTTGGGCATTACAAGCACAATTTGCATGTAAATGCAAATATATAGCCATTGGTTAAAATTTAAGTAAGTTCTGAGACCTGAACTTTTTTTATTTCATAAATATTGCTTGATTCTATACAGAATGACCCAAATGCATATTCAGTGTATTAAATACCCTGACTTGTTGATATTAAATTTAAGATGTCTAAATTAATTATATGCCCTTATTTTATTGGCATTATCCAGGAATCTAAAGAAACGTTACAATGGTTACCTATGTGAAAATCAGGTGTGGTCTAACCCTACGTCAGTTACAGTGGCGCCACGAAATGGAATTCCTGATAATTTCACACATTGCAAAGCCTTGGCTAGCGATGTTTAGTTTTTCTCAATTTTGATTGTCTATTACACAGCAAGTGTAATTTTTGTGGAGAAGTTTGGCGACTGTAGGTGACCATTTTGGGGTTATTTGGGGTGCAGTGCTAAACTGCAAAAGTACCTGTTTTTTAAACTTTTGGTGATTGTGATTAATGTCTGCCGGTGGTTTATGCACAGCGAAAAAGATTATTTACATCACTTCATATTTTGATGTTAATTAAAATTTTTTTTTCCTAAATTGGGCTAATTGAGCCACCTAAGGCCCATGGGAGGGTTAGTTGAGCAGTGGTTAAAGAATGAAGTGTGTTCTTCACCCCAAAATACATCAAAGAATACATTTTTCTTACATTGGATAGTTTAATAGTTGCACAAGTTGCAAGTCTATATTAACTGTGTTGACTTATTAATTAAGCCTGTAGACTTGTCAGAGATGCATTGTACCCATTGAGTAAATGTGTTGGCTGCATGAGTTGTTATAACATTTTAGTAAGGCCTATGTAAATTGTACAAATAAAGCATTTCCCCAACTTACGCTACACTGTGTCTCCATTCCCCCACATCAAGCGTTAGTTGAACCAGGTTACCAACACTATTTGAATAAGCTACATATAATTATCTATGCATACTAGATTATTTTGGTATAAAATATTCTAATAATAATCATAGTTTATGTGAGTAAAACCAATTTTTACCTATGAATATAATTGTGCCCTAGATATCAAACAGAATGAAAAATGGTTTGACTAACCCTGCCTTCCCCTAGCCTTCTACTGGGTACGAATCATGGTTACTAATTCATAGATATGTGAATTAGTAACCATGTTGTGAGTAAAAACACATTTAATCACATTTTTTCTATGCTCGAATTCGCATATTTAACTGGCATTAAGTGTCGCCATCTTACAAATGGGGGGGGGGGCAATAAAGTGCTCATACAATAACTGATTGATGACCAGCAGACATGTTTTGGCTGTTCCATCTTCCTACTAGCAACATTGTTCCGTGAATCCTTGAAACATACTTTAATTTAAACGTAATCGTGTGTGTCCAATTTGGTGAAACGTAGCATTATGCCGTTATCTATCTACAGATGCCAAATTGGCATCCGTCTGTCTTGAAAGATAATGGAGCTGTGCCGTAGGTGACATCAGTGTTTTGCACATCTGCTTTGATTAAAAAGTCTGACTTTTGGTATGGTACAGGTGTAGACAGTTTGATGTAAAGGCATGGTAGTTGATGACCTTTTCTCTGATGCTCTCTCTTCTCCATCCAGACTCCATAGTTCGTTTCTTCTGCCTTCCTCATGCCACTCTGCACAGCCTGTCGGCAGTTGCGGTCTGCTGCAGCAGATTCTCATTACTCGATGCTGATCTCAGCAGATTTGATATCTTGTTTGGGGATGTCTGCATGCTCAAAGCCATCCTTGTTTGGTGTGTTCCTGCCAGGTGATGCCAAGTATGTGTCTGAGGCATCGGAGATGGAAACTGTTAACACGTTTTTCCTGTTTCGCATATGTTGTCCACGCTTCGATATTGTCGAGGAGAGTGCTTAGGACACAAGCCTGGTACACTGGAACCTTGGTGTTCTCAGTGAACATGCTGTTCTACCACACCCTCTTGGACACAATACAATACAATAATACTTTATTCATCCGACCAGGAAGTTACATTACTGATCGACACTTACAACACAATAGAAACAAAACCTTGAACATTAGGTCTAGAGATGGCACATCACATATATACACTGACAGTATAAATCACAGGTTATTTAATCACATATTTCTTGACATGATAAATGCTGCCTTTCGGATGTGCTTATTTATCTCAATGTTGAGGGATGTCTGTGAGCCTCTGGAGGCCCTCTTCAGTGTGTGATATTAGCGTCATCAGTGAAGAGCATATCCCTAATCAGGACCTGTCGTACTTCGGTTTTTGCATGGAGACGGACAAGGTTGAACAGCTTGCCATCAGTCCTCAAATGTAAGCATACACCTTCTGAAGATGAGCTGAATGCATAGCAGCAGGGAGAAAAATATGCCAAACAAGATTGGTGCAAGGACACAACCCTGCTTCACACTATTGCGAATTGGGAAGGACTTTGATGATGATCCATTGTACTGCACTGTGCCATGTATGTCTTTGTGGAATGAGGTAACCATGCTTGGCAGCTATGGGGACATCCAATCTTCTTGATGAGTGTGAAGAGTTCTTTTTTGTTGACCAGGACAAAGGCCTTTGTCAGATCGACAAAGGCAATGTATAGTGTTCTCTCCCTACATTTCTCCTGCTCTGAAGCTACATTGTGATTCTAGGTAGACATGCATGGCCACTTTCTGCAGTCTGTAAAGCACAGCATGGGCAAAGATTTTCTCCACTGTACTGAGTAGAGAGATTCCGCTGTAGTTGTTGCAGTCACTACGATCTCCTTTATTCTTGTAGAGGGTGACACCGCATATCATAAGGCACCGAGCCATCTCCCCAGCACAGGCATTGAAGCTTGTAAATATGTTTCATCAGAGCGAGCTGTGGTATGCCATCGCTATCAGATGCTGTGCCGTGCCGCAGTCCTTAATGCAGGATTTAAGTTTTGCCAATCCAAAAATTCCCTGTGGATATATGCGAACGCGCACGCTACCCGAACGTGCATGCAACCTGAAAACGCGCATGTTCACAACCCAAATGCACGGGCAAGTTTGCAACCCGAACATGCACGTGGGTGACTGCATGATGTACTGCTGCATGTTTGAAATTGCTAATACAGTGTATATACATAGTGTGTGAAACACATTTCCTGCAAGTGTGGCACACACATTAAAACATAATGGTCATATAAATAATAGTAACACTTGTATAATCAATACTATTTATGTTTACATGGTCATACAATAATTACATCCACAACAAATCATAAATCATCACCATCATAAAATAATAGCCTAAGTCATATTTTCAAGTTTTGAGGAAAACAGAAAAAATTTACTAATATTTTGACCAAATGATATTTATTAAACATTTTGCACATAATAACATGTTGATACATAAAAATTCAAATGCAAGTAATGTCAGTGTTAAAACCTATTGCATAAGAGGTTCAGATGACTTAGATATATTTTTTATTATGCAGTTGTGACTTAGGCTGTTTTACGTCTGACTTGGGCAATATGAGTTTAGGAAGCTGTCATCATACACCTTTTTGTCACATTAGATAGGCCATATACAGTATAATTACAAGCTACTGCACTGTGAATTAACCCTCTATCAGTTAAAACAATTTCTAACAAAACTGTTGTGGCAAGTTGTCGAAGAAGGGGTGGCACTCAACAGGCATGACATGTTTCACTTATTGCAGGTCATGGAACTTTCTCTGTTTGATTGGGAGAGCATTAGGGAACATTCAGATCCATTCCAGGGGCTCATTTGGTGCCTGTACCCTGTGTGGCAGTATTTCCCACATGGAGTTCTTGGAAAAGGAGAGCTTGTATCGCACCTGCCCATTGCTTTGATACTCTAGTCCCTGCAAATCATGGACTGTTGGGTCCCCAGCTTTTTTACCATGCCTGATGCTCAAGAAATATGAACCATTCAGTTTCAACGTTTGCCATGCTTAACCTCCTTACTATTGTGTGGTGATGGTCTGATTTGAGCACTTTTAAGTATGACCACGTAATCTCTCTGGGTGAAGATATCATTCACCATATTTCGTTCTGTGGAGCTGTGCATGCTGTTACACTCCGTTTGAGTGAAAAGTATCTTCTATTTCAGGATTCTCTGATGACGCACTCAAAGTGACTCGCTATGAAGGTCAGCCTCGGTCTCATTCCAGATGTAGGAATGCCCCTCTTTAGATTTGCAGGTGAAGAGGGTGAAATTGTGGACCTGAAGTTTTGTCTTATAATACATGCTACTGGCCTTGGTGTTCCGACACAGAAACACTGCCTGTAAGTCCATGGTCCAAACAGACGTCTTGTTGCTGGCAGATTACTTTTTCTGGGATTTTTCATTCCTGGCTTCGTCTTTCTGTTTGATGTGTGCCTCGTGATTAGCCTGATTCAGATTACCATGTTTAAAAGAGACACATACATCGCACTGGTCGTGGCAGGGGATAAAGACAGAGTACTTCTCTTCATGGAACACTTCGCTGAAGTATGTTTTGCCAACAACCCTCACTCCAGCAGTTTCAGCCTCCTCTTGATATTCCTGATGTAGGTTGGCAATGGTTGTGCCTGGGTAGAGAAACTTCTTGTCTTTGTAGGCTGGGTTGTTCCTGCAGTAGTGCAAGTCCACAGTGGATAGTATCCACTGGATACTCTTGAGTGCTAAGTAATAGTATAGGCCGAATATCAGTATATGGTGGCAAATCTTTCAAATTGAATAATAGTACAGTGCCGAATAACAGTATAGGGTGGCAAATTGTTCAAAACAAATAATAGTATAGTGCAAAAAGGGTACTAGTATATTTGTCTTTTTTAGCACCGAAGATCTTTCACCATTTTTACTCGACGTAAAGCCAAGAAACTACGCAGAGCACAGCGTATTTAGTTTTTTCTGTATTTCCGTTTTTAAATGGACATTAAAGTTTTATTGATATGAATACCCAAGGCCAAGCCCGTTTCAGGGGAAACCGCGACCAGTTTGAGACGCTCTGCACGGAGGCCATTTACGGTTGGTTTAAGCGGTGGTAATGGAGTTTTAACTAATAATATACCATATTAAGCTCCCAATAACTAAGGATTCTGACTGATTAATCTAATCATAAAAATCTAACGGGGTCTAACGCTTTGGGATCAAAATCTACGATCTGGAAGCATGGGATCCCGCTAAATTCATGATTCTCAATCAAAATGATGATAACTTAGCCATCAGAGGGAGCCACATGCAGTTTCAGTTGTGAACAAGTGATTTTAGTGCGAGCGATAAACCACTCTGTGGATGATTGATCAGCACGGACAATAGAGAGGGAGAGCCATTGCTCTCCAAAAAATTGTGCCCTGCATAATTTGCCATGATTATCGGAAAATGTAGGCAGGCACAACTGTTTAAATCTAGTAGTAGTATAGTGCCAAATAAGGTTCGTAAGGTCCGCTTTTCGTCAAATAGATACGTGTATAGGGCTGCTTATTCGGCACTCAAAAGTAGGTCCTTCAACCATTTCTTAAGGAAATCTGTCATCTTTTTGCAATTTTGCACACTTGCCTGGAAAAAAGAGTGGGGGAAAATTACTGTTTGTTCCTTTGTAAAACTGATAAATTTATCAGGATGCTAAGGGTGCACATTAGCCATCCTGTAATTTTATTTCTCATTTTCACCTTTGATTGCATTACTGAAATCATTTATCATGAGGGCCCACAACTATTTATCCAATGATTATTTCATCCCTTTCTAATAGAATGCAAACAATGACATTTCCACTGCAAGAACTTCTACAGTATTATCATTTTGGTACATTATTTAGAATTTAAAGCCATCCATTACTCAAATAGTCGTTATTAGAAGCAATTTTCTAACCTGTACTTACCACTGTTAAGCCCACTTTTGGTTGATGGGTTTGCAGCTTTATCTTGGTTATCCTTCAGTCATGACACAATTGTTCCTTCGGTGAGACCATTTTGCTTGAAAAAAATTTATTAAATAAGAGTTAATGATTTAGAGTATCGAGCTCTTGCCCAAAAGTTTCTTCATGTTTTTTTTTAAACGGCATATTATGTTGATGAGGCAGAAATTCCAATGACCAATATACACAATGCATTATGCACACTACACAGTCATGTGATCATACTAGGCCATCTCATTAGGCATCTTTTCTCTCAAATCTAAGAGAAGAACTCAATTAAGACAAGGCAACATCAAGAGAATTGGTACCAAGAATAAACTTTTATAGCTTACCACTAGAGATTGATCCTCCTATCATAGAAATAACCTCATTTGTAAGAATGCTTTTCTTGAATCTCAAGTCACATGTGGCCATCTTTGAAGCAGGTAAAACTGCCTAAGTCACATGCTTGGCAATTATGCACACTGGGTAGGCAACACATTATCCAGTCAACGAATAGCAGTTTTACCACGGTTGTCCAGCATCATGGAGAGTTCATTTAGGCAAAAATCTAAGATTGGTCTAAAAGTGACTTAGGCGATTATTTTATGAGGGAGGGTGACGATATGTGGCCAAATTCAACCAAATAACAACACCCAAAGCACCGACAAAAGCATATAAAAGATAAATGAACCCTCAATCATGAATATTTATAATATGGAATTAACATGAACTTGTGAAAAAAGTAATTAATTATGCACACATGTTTCACTCCTAGCAAGTGAAGTACTGATGTAAAACAAATCAAGTATAAAATTGAAACAATGCCTTAGGTAATTACCCCAAAAAATACATGCTGAATTGCTTGTGCAAGACAGCTACATGATAATTAAAGATGTTAACACTTGTATTGACTCTAGTGAGTAGAACAAATAAAAAAGAAATGCATTAGCTCAAATGAATACTAAAAAATACTCTCAGCCACTGGCACGGGCTAATAACACAAATAAAATGTGTAAACAATAGTAAAGAAATAAGAAAATAAATTACCTGTTGGCTCTCATACTCGTTGATTGAATTAGGGCAAAATAATAAATGTAAAGTAATCATATGCAGAACATTAAATAAATATAAATTTACATTAACAATTAGTGTAACATTGCATCAACAAAATACAGTACTGAAATTTTGTATAACCATACAACAAAATTAGTTACCTGTTGGCTGGCATACTCATTTATTGAATCATGGCAAAATAATGCATGTAAAATAATCAATTAAATATGCTTATTGTCAAACAAATATCAATTCACTTTAACAATTAATGTTGCATTGCATTTATACTGATAAACGGTACAACTGTATAACGGAATAAGTCATTCAAGGAAATTTACAGGAAACATCCGCAGCAGCGCCAAAGTCAGTCTTTGGTCGGGATTTTGCCATAGCAGAGGTGGATCAGTTGGTCCAGGTGCTCGATGTCATGATCCACAAAGGTCGAAACTGTAAATATTGTAGCTGGAGGCATTGCCAAAGTGATAGTCATTGGTGTCGAAGCTGCGGTTCTAAAACATTGTTATTGCATTCATTCTTCAATTTTTTGGTGGAGGCCTCGTGACAACGTCAGTGATAATTGATAATGTTTACGGGTAACCGTACTGGTAATGTAGCCTTGTATTAAATCATAGTTGTCCTTGGGGATCACTCCCACGAACTATACTGACACTAACTATTTTAGTACACAGATAAAAGAGCAATTTTTGGGTTTTTTTTTCCCTTTCAGAGACCTAATTTCCCTGGAGTTATACCCATTTAATACATATAAAATATGCGTAAATAGTTTATATTATTAACATTGATGAGTGATCCCCCAAGAAGTGATCCAATCGCGCGTGTTGTTTAGTGAGTGACAGTCGGGGCATTCATGCATTGCATTTACCCCTGTACCAGCAAATCAAGACCACGCATAAACCCAGAGTGTTCATTCGTAAATTATGAGCTATGCGCTGGCGCAAAAAGAGCGTAGATTTGATTGGAAGTCGGGTTCAGAGCAAAACATTCTACGACAACCAGCGGCAAGGAAAATATATAACGATCCTACATAGAATTCAAACTACCGGGTGGACTACTTTCTTTTCTATTTATCTACAGATACCGATGCCGTCTTGATATCAAGCACCCACTCTATGCTATTCGCCATTAAATCTCGTTCCGGACCATTCCGGAAAACATGCATGCCCTATCTTTGCCTCATAGTTTAGTTACGTATTTCTAGGGTTAGGTTTAGATGGCAGGTTAGCCCATACCAGCTCAAATTAATCGGAGTTATATACAGACTACAGTCCAGTGAACTTCGAAGAAGGTCATTGACTAAGTGTACTGGCAACATAATTATAAATTACTGTTTCTATTTAACATTGCTCTAACACTGTCCTAGGATACGAACAAGCTAGCGAGAAGAGTGACCACAGTACACGATCTCCCAAAATAAACTACTACTTCGCTAAGTCTACAAAACATACAATGACAATATCTGCTAGTAAAGCAGGGATGGTGGGTGGGAGTTTAAAACTTGCCCCGAACAAAAGTATATGACTGTTCGTGCCGCTGTACAATTCAAAGCGTGGCGTTGTCGGCAAACCTACAGTTATACCATCAGCTGCCTGCCAATAGACGCAGCCGAACTGGACATCGTGTAGCATACAGAGCTAGCACCGCATCTAATTAAGAATGTATTAAATATATTTTATTATACACATTAATCATGCTGGTTAAAGTGGGAAACAGGTGCAAATTACATTATCTACGATGGCTGTTTCCAGCACATATCAGTCTACCTAAATATTTAGGACAATACACTAGTAAAACAAAATAACACCGGGTAGTGAGTGAACGCGAAGATCGCCTTGGATTTTATTATTATGTCACCACATGTCAGATAATTAACAATAACATATTATATGCACCATACATAAAATCCGATCTCCAAAACACCCCAACCCTGGTAGAAGTATCAAGTAGTGACTAGCAGCCCACGCTGCACTAGGAATACACCCTTGTGATAGAGCTGCCCAAAGTTGCAGCCAGCCGTTTGCGCATGTACCATGAAGGATGTTGTTATATACTCATTTTGGTATTTAAAAGACGATGTACAAACAAATCAGATCTTTATTTTTTGCATTGGACACACAGACAGACGTTGTCCCAACTAGCCAGGAATGCACCACTGCTTATTTCTTTTTAAGCATTATGCATACACTACAGATGTATATAACTCTCATACTCATTACTCCCCCTGTGCTTTAACTACTTCGGTGGGAAGACCGCATTCTAGTGCAAAAGAGGCACCCCCTCGCTGAAAACTATAACCTGAATAATCTGAAGGGTACAAATTCAGTCTGGTCAGAAAGGACAGAAGTTTGTCCTGGAAAACGTTAACTGTCAGAGGAAGCCAACCTAGGCATGTTGGGTAGGTAAACAAAGGAGCTCCAGGAGGCAAGTCACAAAGCCGCAATCACAGAATAAGTGTGTGCATAGGGCAAAGTGGGCAGTCAAGGATACGTGGCAGTAGGATGAGCAACATGCGCTGCCGGTACTGAATATTTTTCGATCGGTGTACAGCAAAAATTACCTCATCATTAAAGAAACTTGCATCTTTATGGCACAAATATAACTTGGGGTCAAAAGAATCCAGACTTCTAACTAAGAGATTGGATTTCCGGATAATGGAGAAGAAAGCTACACAGCATGCAACCCAAAAAAGTTGCATCTAAAGGAGAAGAGAAGTCAACAAGTGTAAACATACTGCAAAGTATCTCTGGAGTGATAGACAAATGCTAGCAGTTGTGAAAAGCATTGAGAAGACCTGCCTCAAGAAGCAAAATTTGCACCACATTAATATACTTTAATGGAGTTGTATGCTAGTTTCTATGATAAAAAGGCTAAACAACGACATGCATATAACAGGTAGATTACAAAAGTGTAGGTATAACTTACGTTGAGAGGCATAAGTAAGGCGAGTACTGGGTGCGAATCTAACGGACTCTGTCATATAGGGAGTCAAGGAAGTCAGGACCTATCCAGGATATAAACAAACCCATTGTAGGACATGTGCCACGATAGTGGCGACACAGCAAGCAACACACGTAAGTAATGTCTGGAATTCATGCAAACGAGATATTTTGTCTGCCAAGACATTGTCAACCCCTGGAACATGCATTGCTGTCAGACGGAAGTTGTATAATGCTGAGATCCAAAACATATGCATTAAGTACTTCATCAAGAGAGGGCCTCGAGATGACCCACGGTTAACACACGACATGGTAGTGCTATTATAAGACCAAACTAACACTCGTTTATTTGCCCACTACTACCACCAATTCTTTTAAATTGATGTGAACATCCTGAATCTCGGCAATATACTGACCAGTTACAGTAAAACCAGTCACCATCATAGTAACCACCCGCTGCTGTATCACATGCATCAGTAAACACAGCTGTAACTGGAACATTGTCCAGAATAAGAGACGATCCATTAAAAGTACACATGAAAGTGTCCTACCACTGGATGTCCAGCTGCACCGCTGGTGTTAACACACATTTATGGTTGGCCGCCATTAATGGGCAAATTGCATCAGATTCGCTGGAGGAATACTCTCCCGCCGCAAATAACACCTGCCGCCCAAATAAGTTTCCCTGCAAGGGATTATAACTGCCCTTTGCTGGCTTGCTTGCGTTTTGAAAAAGCCTGCAATTTTGTCCTAAGCGCTAGTAATTTCTCGTGTGGGAGACACTTGGTCAAACTCTTAGTATCAGTTTGAATACCTAAGAAAGTAAAACAGGGTCAACTACTTTATCCCAGTTTATACGGAACCCTAATTTCCTCAATAACAGAGTATTCAGTGCTGCAGCACATTCCTCCATGGTGGGTGCACAAATAAAGAAGTCAACTAAGTACACCACCACTGCAGCAACACCCCGTCTGACCACCGTACGTTTAACCTCTTGTGTTAACCGATGAAATATGTCTGGTGCAAGTCTAAATCCAAATGGCAATTTTGTGTCATGCCTGTAGACAAATTGACCCCCCCCCAATGCAAACTTCAAGCCTGTAAAATGCATTAATCACACCATTTAACAAGAAAGCTTTGTCAGGATCATCAGTAAAATCCAATCTCCATGCCTCTACATTCAGTCCTAGCATGGGTTCTACTGCTGGTATGTCCTACCTATGGTAGCAATGAGTCGGGCCCTGTGATTGGGTGTAATGTGGCAGAGTGTGTCTGACCACATCCCCACAACGAACATGCACGAACAAACTTATAATCGGTATACCCACAGCCGGGTAGTGTTGTATATTTTCAAAATAGCTTTGCCATCTGCGGTCACTGGGCCTACCCTCTGATTTTGTTTGGGCTGACTAACCGGTGGAGGCCTGTTGTTGCGAGAACGCCTTGGCATTAACTGCATCGTATGCAAATGGGGGATGTCGGTTCCCCAACAAAAGTTATGGGTCACTTGCAGCTGCTACCAAATGGATTTGGGGTCCTGCCAAGTACTTGGTAATTGTTGAGTTCACGAAGCGCAACAAATTGCGATTGTCAGCTCGTGCCATTGTCGTGTCGCCCGCACCAACACCGCCATTGACAATGTTTGCCTGTGGGTTCACACCTTCGATAGTGCCAACGTTTCTGCGAAAGCATTGCGATGCCCGACCACATGGTACCAAACAATTTAAAACTTGCCCCGAACAAAAGTAGACGACTGTTCGTGCTGCTGCACGATGTGTGGCGTTGGCGCCAAACCTACGGTTATATCATCAGCTGCTTGCCGATAGGCGCAGCTGAACACGTGACAGTAATACACAGAGCTAGAAGAAATAAAGCAATACTCGTACTGGACATCATGTTGCATACAGAGCTAGCACCACACCTGATTAATAATGTAGTAAATAGGTTCTTGAGGGAAACTGCTAGATCGTGTTAGTTCCACGACTGACCCACTGCGAATCATCGTGGCATGTGTGGCAGTTCATGACGAAACAAAATTGTTCAAGATTCTTCCATGACGTCTAGTGCTGTGATGAAGTCGATTCATGATTATGAATCGATATATATGTATATATATATATATATATATATGTATATGCAGTCTGTGATTACACACAACAATTAAGGAAAACTATGATTATGTTCTGCCATCCAAAGTAGACTCATTCAGTTGACTCTCTACGCACCATGTGAATTCTACAGTTTAAAATAAGAATGATGACCCCATGATTTAGATACTCTTTACGCAGACACATTTTCGTAATACCAGACTGTATCAGTATAAATGCCATTCAGTTGTATGCCTGTGATACAAACTAATGAAGCCATGACATGACATTCATAAATGCATTCAACATTGTGTTTGCTTCTTGTTTGTTTCTATTCAAATTAAGTAGTCTTCCAATGTAACATGTACGTGCCATATTCCATTGACGTAAATGCTTCTATTCGTGTGCCATTTCCGCTAAAAAGTATTGTATTTGCTAATTGGCAAATGGAATGGCAGGCTTTATAGTAATATACATAATTGACATTGGCATGTTGTTGTATCTTGGTGTACGTTGTTGCGAAATTACAAGAGACGATGTATAGAACAAGATTGTTTAATTCAAGATGTCCGACCACTTCCGCGATCCAAAATAGTAATCCAGCTTTGATCAACGAAACGTGAAATTACAATAATGAGAACACAACATATCTCCCTTTGTAGGAATTGAGATAAACAAACAGTGAACTGAGATCAATAAACGATGAACATATATACGCAGTGTGGTCTCTATTCTAGCAGACGTCTAGGCACACGTTTAACCCTAGAACTCTTTCTAGTTGCTTCATGTACCGGACTGTTAGGAACGGTAGTGTTAGGACCCTGTTCAGGTAATGCCTGTTGACTGTTGTTGCATGGAATATCCACGTGTAGGAGAGAGAGTCATTATTGTTGTGCTGTGGATGTGGAACATGATTGAATGCGGTTGTTGTACACTTTACGATTCTGGACATGTTCCATTTCCTCCCCCCTTTTAGTGTAATGCATGTACCGTTGACTTTGACAACCTCCATGGGTTGAGAGAATTTGAGTTGCCCCTTCCCCACGTGTCGCGGATTCTTAACCCTTATGTGATCCCAGATTTTTACATCGATTGACTTGACACCAGGTTTACTGTCGTGATACGTTTTGTAGCGTTGTTGCTTGGTTAAGACTCTGTGCGATTTGCTCATGATCCTTAGTCACGTTCGTAAAGTGAGTTATCTGGAGTTTAGTTTTACCACGCCTTCCCCTCATCAGTTCGAACGGAGTTTTACCTGTAAGGCTGTTTGGGGTTGCATGATAAGCCCTTAGTCTATCCCGTGTTGCCGTAACCGGAGTTTTGCCCTCTAACTTGCCCACCTGGATTCCCTCCTTCACGGTACTGTTCATACGTTCTACGAGCCCGTTTGTCTGAGGATGATATAACGATGCAAGCAACTGAGTTATGCCATTGCTATCTAGGAAGTCTTTCATTTTGTGAGATACGAGCTCCACACCATTATCTGTCACTAGGGATTCAGGTGTACCTTCTCTAGCAAACACATTGTCCAGGAACTGAATCATCTTATCAGTTGTTACCTCCTTTGCGAATTCCACTTCACACCACTTGGAGTAGTAGTCTACAAGAACCATTACAAACTTGTTTTTGGGATCGTCAAACGGTCCCATAATGTCCAATGCTAGTTTTTGCCAGACTCCGTCTGGTAACTGCACAGGTTGTAGCGGAGTGGAGTGGCAGGTGTAGACTTTGTTGCACAGTGCGGGCAGTTCCGAATTGCGTCTTCCACGTGTCAGTCCATAGCTGGCCATCAGTAGTGTTGACGTAGTCGTCTCTTCACGAGCGTCATGCCGAAATGTCCTTCGTGCGCCAGTTGTATCACACGTGATTGTAGAGTTTCGGGGATGACAATTCGGTCGCCTCGATGCAGTAGCTCATCGTTGATTGATAGTTCATCAGATACGTCGTAGAGCGCTTGCAGAATAGCAGACAATGTCTTGCGCGCAGGCCATTTTGACGTCATGTACCTCGCCGCAAGTTGCATGTCGTCGCGTGTAGCAGTTTTCAGTTCGTTCACAGAGATAGCGCCTTGAGTAGACTCGTCAATTCGCGCGATGGATTCGTCATTTGTGCTGTCATGGCTGTATTCGTCAGGTTGAGCAGCCACTGGTAGTCTTGATACACAATCAGCCATGACATTGTTAACGCCTTGCATGTATGTGACGTTGAAATTGTACTCCAACATTCCTGCTGACCACTTGTTGATGTGATGGCTGGTACGCTCAGAGGCTGAACCCTTTGTAGTCAGAACGTTCACAAGCTGTTTGTGGTCAGTTCGTAGATTGAAGTGTCTGCCCCAGAGGAATGTTCTCAGACGTTTTGTAGCCCAGAAGCAGGCTAGCATTTCTTTCTCGATTACAGAGTACTTATTCTCTGTATCAGATAGAGTTCTCGAGATGAACACGATGATTCTCTCCTGACCATCCGATATCTGGGTGAGTACGGCGCCTAGGCCGTATTTGCTCGCATCTGTCGTCAGCACAGTTTCGACTGCGTCAGAGCAATCGAATCGTGACAACACTTGTCTCGCAGCAATGTCATGCTTAAGTTCATTGAAGATTTGCTCGTGCTGTACCCCCCAGGTGAACGGTACGTCTTTTTTCATCATCTGTCGCATTGGTGCCACTTTGGTTGCAAAGTTTTTGATGAACTTCGAAACGTATTCGCAAAGCCCCAGGAAGGAACGTAGCTGGTCTTTGCTCTCTGGTGCGGGTGCATCTAGAATAGCTCTCACAAGGTTTTCTTTGGGTGTGATCCCTGCAGAGGTGATCGTATGCCCAAGATAGTCCACAGATTTCTGACTGAATCTGCATTTCTCTCTGTTCACGTTTAGACCGTGCAAGCGAAGTTTGGTCAAAACAGTTCTGAAAATACGGTCATGCTCGATCTGGCTGGTTGAGTAAATCAGAATGTCGTCTTGAAAGTAGAGTACGCCCTTGACGTCTTTGAAGATGACGTGCATCATTCTCTGGAACAACGATGATGCTGACGCTAGTCCGTATGGCACGCGTGTAAACCGATACAGACCGTCGGGTGTGATGAAAGCCGTAATGTCATTCGACTCCTCTGTTAGCAGGATTTGGTTGTACGCGGAACTCAGGTCAATTGTCGTATATATCTCTGCTTTCTTGAGTGTCATTAGCATTTCGTTGATGTTCGGTAGCGGGTGAGTTTCGACGATGATCTTTGAGTTCACGTCGCGTAGGTTGACACACATGCGTATCGTGCCATTTTGCGCATTGTGAGAACAGATTGCCGTAGATTGCGTTTGGTATAATTGTGTATGGTGAGCCCGAGTCGACTAGAATGTTCACTTCGATGCCTTCGATTTGTACGGTACATCTCGGACATTTGATGTTCGTTTGTGCCTTCTCGTCTTTTTCGATGATTAGCACGTCGTCCAAGAAATCGCCAAAGTCGCATGTTGACGCCAAATCTCGTAACGCTGCTATATACTCAGTGATTGATTCATGCTGCATCTGTGTGCGCTTCCTGAACGTGTAACGCTCGGCTCTCTTGTTTCTGATGATTCTGTTCGTCTTTTCAAATTCGGTAGCACTTGGTGGGTAGAAGGTTAATTCTTTCAGTTTTGAATAGCGCTGTTGACCCTCTGTTCCAAGCGAATGTAACAGCAGTGCAGTTTTGCGTTTATCACTGAACTGTTCGCCGTTGATAGCTATCATGTACGTGTCCCATTGACGTTTCTACTCGTGCCACGCAATCAGCGGCGGTCCGGGTTTTTCCAAGAACCTCGCTGGCGCATCGATCAAATTCGCCATGTTCCCGTTTAGTTCGCTTACGGTGCATGCGTAACTTACATATTTGCGTGTAGTCTGATCCCATCCACGTCGCCATAAAATGGGGGTAAACATTGCAAAAAGACTAGCGCGAGTTACAGCCGTGGAATTATTTGTTTTTTATGTTATTGTAAAGATAGTAATTTTGCCTACTTTTCAAGTTATTAAAGTCTGTCTGCACAGGTGTTTATGGATATAAAGCATAACAAACACTAGCTAGACTAGAAGACTTGATACATTGTAATAAAATTGCTGTGCAGTGGTGGTGACCTCTTGGACATCGCACCTTATCGCCCACCTAGTTACCTTATTGTTTACAATTAATAAACACATTTTTATAGCTTTATTGATTTATTATGACATTATCACTTCAGTTCTATATCACTTACATACCAAACTCAACCACACTGCAAAAAGGAGCCAGGAGGCTTTTGACAGCAGACTCATTTTATACTTTATTTTTGATCCGGAATGTTATTGTAGAAACTGTGGTGTTCAGTTCACCTGGGATGGGATCAATTCATTTTATCAATTCCAGTTCACATGTATTTATCAAGGATCAATTCAACTTAATTTGCTGATAAAAGGGATCAATTCAAATTCAGTTTAATACATTTTTATTCAATTCAAATTCACATGTATTTATTTATCAAGGAGCAATTTAATTTAATGTACTGATAAAAGGGATTAATTAAAATTCAATTTAATACATTTTTAATCAATTCCAATTCATTTCACAAATAGCAACATCACTTAATTAATACTATACTGCCTAGTAGAAGATTGTAATAGTAGCACTGTCTAGTGGCAGAAATATCATCAGTTAATACATGTATGTGTTACATATAAAACTCTACAGATAGTATAACAACTTTGAAAAAAATTGGCATGCAAGCAGTATTTGCAACTAACACCTAATATACAGTTCAGAATCATAGCAAACACTGCCCAGTTAAAGTATAAGCACAATAAAGTCAGCCACCAATCTTCATCAGCACAATAATATTATAATTATTTCATTCTATTGATTTGTTCAGATGTGTCATAAGGTTTACTGTCCACTCACAATTGTGATTTGGTAAATCAGGATAAGCCATTGACGGACACAACACGAGTAGTTGAACAGTGACAGTGTCAGTAGAAATGTAAGCATTTTTTATTATCCTTGTCTGCTTGGAGGCAACACAAAATATATATCACAATATCTCCCTTCTTTAAAAAGAAACATTTCTTTGTCCATTTTCTGCTAATGTCTTTTGCCATGATTACAGCAAGTCTTCTTGAACATGACATTCAACACGCGTGAGATTTAGCGGTCGCCAATGGCAATGCCAATGGCGCCCAAAAAATGATTTCGGGCGACTTCAATTTTTTACTAGTGGCCCGCATGGCGACTCAAACTATTTACAGAGCTGCACTATTTTAGACGCAGCAAAAATAAACGGAATGTTAATAAACATCTCAGAAGTGTTGTCCTGGCTATATCGCATTTATGTTAACCATAAATCGTGTGTTTGTGACACGTTTGACATTGCAAGAAATGTTGCTAAACCGTAGCCGAAGCAATATCGATAGGGAGCATTCGTTGTATTTGTAATCAACCACATCGACACTCAACATGTACTGAAAGGTCAGTGTACACTGAAATAATAACCGGTCATGTTAACATTAACAGTCGTGGTGCCATCGCTTGCTCGCTCGCTCGCTCTCTCTCTCGCTCGCTCTCTCTCGCTCGCACTCTCTCTCGCTCTCTCTCTCTCTCGCTCGCGCTCTCTCTATCTCTCGCTCTCTCTCTCTCTCTAATATATATATATATATATATCTACGTGGTGCGCGTAAAACCTTTTTAGTAATATTTGGAGGTAAAATCAGCAGTCTGTAAATCAGCAGTCTGTAAACTGTTCAGTTCAGTTCACAGCCCAGGACGTGATGTCCTGTGAAGTTTGGAGACAGGACCTGGTGTCCTGTGACATGTAGACTGTTAGTGTAGCATGTTATGAAAACAAAACAATCTGTCACATGTGTACAATTGTATACTGTATTTTATTCAGTATTATGTATTACATTGTATTGATCCTGCCTTGAAAATAAATGTTTCAAAACTTTTTGTTTTTGATGTTTTTATTTGTTGATGTTGTTCATACATTTTATCTTCAAAGCATTTACTTTCTATCATCAAAGTATTGATTAGCAAGTGGGCTACCTAAGAAGTTGTTGGGCTACTTCACTTAGCAAGGTTGGCAGCCCGACTGGCTACCTTCCATGACATGCTAAATCTCACCCCTGTCAACATGAACGTAAAATGAAGCTGTAATACTGGGAAACTAAAAAATGATATAATTGATTATAATATCATATATAGTATGTCTGATTTTAAGTCAAGACACTAGCAGCTAGCTGCTTAAAATTATTAAGTTCATATGTCACTAGCTCATAAAATCATGACACACATCAGAGATCAAGATGGTTTGGTGGTTGCACAGATCTACCCTTTGTCTTGTACAGTGCATTTCCTACACTAGTGCATTTCTTACACTGGTTCCGCCACATGGCTTGATTCCTTTCCCTTGCCATTTTACACCAGGAACAGGCTCACCTGGAATAACTGCTTTGTGCTCTCCTTTTGTGCTCTCGTCATTGTTGGATCTATCTGGGAGCCTGAAGGTTTCTCCAGTCGTTCTTATGTGGCGTCCATTTCTACGATACTCCGCTCCAGATTTGGTGGTGATTAAGTATGATCTCGGTTCGCCAACCTTCTGTTTCACTATGGCTGGTTCCCATTTCCTTTTCATGTGATCCTGCACTCTCACACTTTTACCTTGGCACATTTCATTCAGTGAACGTGTATGTTCGTTATACTCTTTTGTGAACCCTTGCTTTCCCTTTTTTCATGGTGTTTGATGATAGGCAAATTTTATTGAATTTTGCCATCAAAACAACAGTTCAAACAAATGATTTTACTCCTGGTTCAGTATGATGACATGGTTTCCATTCTCATCTCTGAAGTTCCAGAAGGTTGCAATGTTTTAGGTTCGTAAACTGTGGCCATTCATTTGTTACCGTTCTGGTCAGAATTTGGAAAGTTTCATCGCATTTTGTCACTTCCTTGATTTTCTCGAGTTTTGATTTGGAAACACCAGTGATATCATGAATGGTCACGTCATTTCTTCCCCGTGAATTGGTAGACGTTGAGAGACCGTCTGCTATGGGTATGTCCTTTCCAGGCACATGCTTGACAGTGAAGTCGTACTTCTGTATACGTAGCAGCATTCTCATAAATCCTGACTTCTTCCTTGTGATGGATTCCAGGGGTTTGTGGTCCGTTTCCACAGTGACATGGCATTCATAGACATAATAATGGAATCCCTCAAGACTGAACACAATACCAAGCATTTCATGCTCAATGTGGCAATAGTTGCTTTCAGTTTCTGTCAGATTCTTACTCGCATACGCAACTGGTTGTCTGTTTTGTAGGAGTGCCGCACCAACTCACCTTTTACTCGCATCTGTCTGTATGGTGACTGGCTTGCTGGAGTCGAAGTAAGCCAGTGTCGATGCTGTAATGAACGCCTCCTTCATGATGTCAAACGCTTTCTGGTGCTCAGAGCCCCACAGAAAGACACTGTCTTTCTTGATAGATCACGGAGGGGTGCTGTTGTGATGGCGAGATTGGGCGTGTAGTTTACCATACCAAGGAAGCTTTGCAGTTCCCAGGCACTTGTCAGTGGCGACATGTCAACGATTGCTGCAATCTTGCCCATGTCCGGTTCTAACCCGTTCGATGAGGTAATTTCCGAAGAACTGGATTTCACAATGCATTTGTTGGGGGTTGAAGCATAGACCGTACGTCTCATGACATTGTCCAGGTGATTGTCATGCTCGATCTCTGTTTTGTCGATGACTTCGATATCTGTGTGTGTGCATTGTTGCGTTAAACATCCATACTGCTTTACCTGTGTACCATATTGGAAATAGTTGTTTGAATACCTGTGGTAGCATTATGTTAACCTCTGCTCCACTGTGAATCTTGCATTTCTCAAATACGTCTGTGTCTTGTCCCTACATCTGTATGTTCGTGAATGCTTGGAACTTGCTCCTGTTTTTGAATATGGATTCAAGTTTTGGAAGTGGCATAGTTTCGATTGTATTAAGCACAAAGTTGTCATCCTCTTTGTCACTGTCACCATTGTCATAAGCAGTATGCTGTTGTTGGCGTTTTGCTTCGCTCTCTTGGTCTCATTTTTTCTTCAGACATACACAAGCCCATGATCCCTTTAGAGTGCAGTATCGACAGGTAGAATCTGCCGCTGGACATTTGTCACCCTTAATGTGTGTTTTCCCACAATTGTAGCATCCATGAAGATTGGCTCACATCTTCTCCATCTTTCTGTATGGGCGTCATTTGTTCACCGCCTGTACTTGACGGGTGGCCTTGGATATTGTCTATCGGCCTTTCTGTTCCTTTGTGAACTTGTACTGAAACCACGACGCTTAGTACATTCCCATTGAATGCTGTACTTAGCGGTACGTTTCTTCATGTACAGATTAAGCCATTTCAAAGCAAGTTAGTTTGCTTTGAAACGTACTTGTGGCCTCTTAAACTAACTTTCCAAATATGAACTCACATATGCTCGAGTCCCCCTATGATTACCTATACTACTGACTAGGTAAAAGAAACCAGATCCAATTAACGTCTTGTTCATGTTGAAGCCAGTAGCTAGTAGGGGTTTTGTCCTACCCCCTCTGAAAAGGTGCAGTTGTGGTGTCGGACGTATAAAAAGATTGTACGTCCGGCACCCCATACGTCCGACACCATACACCGTGCTGATTGGGTTCATTTTTTTAACAAAATGTGTTTATGTAATTTTTGTGTGATGTTAATAAACATTATCAATACCATAGCCATTCTTAATATAATTTGATTAGCACAACATTGGAACTAATTACACTGACTAAACCAAAATTCAATTGGGGCACAAAAATACTCATTGAACTAGGCTTTAAAAACCTAGTGCAGTGTGAAAATGGGTTTGAAGCAGCAATAACCATTCTAAAACTTTATAATATCACTAGCCTTTGCTTTCTGACATTATTTCCTGTAATCTGGTGGGCAGTGGCCATCTTTCTTTTGCCATGTTGTCAAATTATGCCAAAGTCACCCTCTATTCAGCCTATGCATGGACAAATAGTGGAATCACTGCGGCTGAGAGCTACACCATTGTCTCGGGTGAATTACAGCACACCAAGCTTAATGTGTTCGTGGATACACTCTTCATGCATTTGAAGACTAAATATCTTCGGTAATCGGGATTTCGGTATTCTCAGATGAAGTTCTTAAACAGAGATTCCTATTCTCAAACCTCTACTTGTGGGAAGGAGAGAATGCATTGACACTGAACTGGAATTGTTCAGCAATATCACATGACAAGGGCATTGTAGATGGAATTGGTGGAATGGTCATGTGAGCAGTTTGGTGCTACGTTCGAAGTGGAAAAGGCAGTGCAACTACAACAGAGCCTTTTTGGATCTGGCTGTACTACAAAATCCGGCAGTGAATGTCAAGTTTGTCTCCCAGTAGACGATACTCACAGTTGCACTGCATATAAGCAAGAGGCAATAAGCATTTGGTGATACATCTGATTCACTGGACTTAACTGAAGTAACAATTAGTGATGACTCATTGGATGCTAGTACTGATACCATTACTTCAGAAATTTTTTATGCATGACAAAAGTTCATCAGGAAATCAAAGTCAATATAGGTGACTGGGTGGTTGTGAAGTTTGAAGGGGCAGATTTCCATGGTGATGTTTTTTTAACATGATAAGTGGAGAAATCAAGGTGAATTTTTATTGATGCACCAACTGTTGTTGGCAGTTCTGGTAGTTTGTTCTGATGTGTTTTATTTAAGGTCTTACACATTGTCTGGACAGTAGACAGCATCAATATTTTGTTTTTTTAAGTGTCAGCATTTATGTAGAAGAATCTTCATCTTATTTAGAAAATATAAGCATAATCTTATCTACTTGTTATGTTGTACAGCTGTATTTCACACGGATACGTCTGACACCAAAAAATGCATGTCCAACACCAGACAAACTAATCTCTATTTCTTCTGTGTGTACTACAGACACAACATTTTCTTGGATCTAGTCAAGAGATTAACTCCTGCCCTATCATCATACAACATAACATTTCCAATATGCCCTCACAAATCAAATATATTTAGACATGACCTTACTCAGGTGGAAAGTTTGTGTGAGTATATCCGACACCATGCATGTTTTTCATTATATGTCCAGAATGACTACAGGATGGAAGGAAGCTTATATATGACAATGATGTCGTAGTTGGTTCCTGTAGTATATGGCAGTAGTTGTGGTACTTTCTATCCCAGCGTGCAGTGCAAGGCTAAAGTGTCCGAAATGTGCATCTGACACCGTGGAATTGCAAGGTTGAAAACTGCTCAAGTTAGAGGCACCTGAAAACAGGTCAAAATAATGGGTGGGATTTTGAAAATTTATTGATTTGACATGGAATAGTTCAATAGCAAATTAAAAAATTTCTTATCTAACATATATTTTTGGCCATGTCTACCTGAATTCTTCCATACACAACCATTTCTTTGAGAATACAAACAAGCAGGCTACGGTGCAAATAGTGGCTTCCGTTGTTTGGCTGGCTGGCAACTGGCACAATTTGCTCTTTGCGCCTGTTAATTTCAAGCCCTGACTGAGTATCCATACATATGTTTTTTAATCTTGAGCGTTTACTTTATCACTTGCTGCATGCAATAATGTCATACCTGATGGTTCATTCTCGTCTAAGTTCTAACACAAGTTAGTTCAGTATTATTCTTGTTGCAGGTGAATTTTTTAGCATGCATGTTTGTGACAATCATCCTTGGATATCCATTCCGCACTGTGTTGGGGCCAGAGCAAGTGAGCCCTGCACTGAGACACATCGTTGAAATAGCTGGAGGTCTGCTACTGACCTACTTCTGCTTTGGACTGTAAGTACCTTTTATGGCAATTATTTTCATTTAGATTTAAGAAATAAATGTAAAAATGGCAAATATAAAAAATGAAAGGACCACAGTGCTCATCCAGTGGGATGTTTATACCAGAGACTGAAGTTGCAGTATATTACAATACTTAGATCACAGTAGACATCAGATAAAATTAATTTTATCAATTCCCATTCAATTCCAATTCACATGTATTTAAAAATACAAATTCAAGTCGGTGTACTGACAAAAAGGATCAGTTCAATTTCAAATCATTTTTAATCAATTCCTGTTCAGTTCCTATTCAACTCCTATCCAACTCAAGCTCAACTCACACTCAACTCCTACTCAGCCAGGGATAGAATTTAGCCTAAAATTAGTGGGGGCCAGTTGGATCCCTGCTTTCCAGAATCTAGGAGTCTGCCACCAAAACTGGGGGCCCAAAGCAGTTTTCGTGGAAAAAAAATGTAATACAAATTTGATTGACATTGATTTCTGTTTGCCATCTCCCGTTTAAAAATGTATTCCCGCCTGGTATATATATATGTATGTACAGGTATATATATATGTATGTACAGGTATATATATATATATATATATATATATATATATATATATATACATAAAAACAACATGTTATCGTGAGATAAATTTGGTTAGACTAATTCCAAAAACTTATGCTGTGAGAACGTTTTGAACTTAGTCTGTATTGCGTGATACCGAGCATATACGTCCATATCATATATTTAACATACCTAGTAACATACCAGTCGGTTTATATGAAATATTTGCTATATATTTTGGCTTTATTTCTTCAAACAGATAACATGTTTATGGTTGGGAATCGATAAAAAGAAAACGTTTAGTAGTTTTTCTATTTTGCTATGCTATTTAATTTTAATTATTGGCAGACCTCAACATTAACACTGCCACTGGCCCGCTGGCCCGGCACTTTTTTTTTGGACTGTTGGGCCAGTTCAGGCCACAAGTTTCCATATTTTACTGGCCCGGTGAGCCAACATAGATTTAGATCGTTTTTATCCCATTAGTCATCGTTTCAATCGCTTGGCCTTGCCAACCACCCCGGCGCTTCAATTAAACACAGTTTTCATCTCATCTGATTTTGTGCCTCACAAAAAAGTCCGCATGACGTCTCTACTAGCGACGACATGAGGACTTTTTGTGAATTGCAGTCTCCTATATTTTATTAGGGTTGCACCGTGTTACCAGTATAATATCGGTATATCGCAGCATTTTGTACTGCGCAATACGTGTCGGCTGTCACGATATGCCTTCGACATACCGATTTCATATAAACCGACTGGTTCACGGACTGTCCGCTAGGTGTCATGATATCGTCTAACATACATTCTAGGACCCGCTAGGGTGCAGATAGCTAAGTTTACCGTAAATTTATATTCGAAAGAAATAAACCCAATTGAAACAGTCATAGTTATATACATTGTCAGGGCCGGTTTGTATTTTCGAGTATAAATAGCTGTAACTCGATATGCACACGGCGGCATCACTCGTCGTTCTCAAAATGTGACCTGCTGCTCCTGCTGTGGCTTAGACGGAGGGCATATGATTCTCAAATGATTCCTGCAGCAACATTGTCTGCCATACAGAATGCTGACTGAAAGCGTAACAGTAAAATTTAATCACCAACGGCAAAATAAATAACAGCCAAACTCACATCCTTCAACTTGTAATGCGATGTAGGTATTGCAAAAAATAGTGTTTTTTTTTATCAATAAAAAACATTTTGGGGGGCCAGTAACTTTTAACATCTACTGGCCGGACAAGCCACTAGGTACAAAAGTTTAATGTCAAGGCTTGATTGGTTACATTTTCTCTCCCCGTTTTGAAAAGACTAGAGGTCAAGTCATTACTTGCCATTTCAGGGAAAATCGTTTATGGAATCGGAAAACATTTCCTTTTCAATGGAGCATTGTTTAGCCGGATCCTATTTTATGTAATCTTTCTGGAGATTTTTAAAACAAGTGTACACTCTGTGTTGCTGAATGGAATTTTTTTGTCAAATAATAATGGTGGTCATCAGTGGAATTTGTCTTATGTTGGTCGGCCTCTGACTGATCCCGGATGACCATGACAGACATTGTTTTCCACCCATCACCACTTCTTACATGTTAAGTTTCAGAAACGTAAATGCAGGAGATTAATGCATAAATCGGAGTATTTCACATCCTCGCAATGCATAAAAATTACATTAGATCAGCTTTAGTTCCAAATAAATTGCACAATTAAATGGTACACCGATATGGTGAAGTGAAACCAAAGGCATTTTTGGAGCCTTTGCACCTATAAGAGTACTTGAAAACTAACCATTTGCAACTGTAATCAAGATTACCACACAAGTGGTTAACTAAATATACCTCGTTGAACACTTAAAATCTTTTTTGTATGTGCAGCACCGTATTTGTTAAGAATCAGGAGTGCTGACTAGGTTTCTCACAATTCAAACTTGAAATGCCTAATCGTAGACATAGACGATTTTAGTGTTTGCATCTAAAATCAACTTAGTTGGCAAGATAATCCATTCATTCATTGTTTACTAACTGCCTCCTGTTCCGATTTAACAGTTCTCTTGATTGAGTGTTTGCGTTGTGTCGAAACCTTCGGCTGAGGTGTATGCTGGTAGATTGTCGGACCGTTCTTTGTTGCCGACGTTTTGAAGGATCTTGACCCATTAGTTGATGAACATTAACAAGGTTTAACAAGATTTAACAAGATTGCCATCCCAAACAACAAGTTCCTGATGGCAAGTGGACAAGGAAGCCATTGGCTTATCGAGAGTCCAACAATTTTTTCATCTATGTGTAGCCTGCCCTTATCAAATATCTGTCAAAACATATTCACACTACTTGCATTAACACAATAATTTGGCAGTTTGTTCCATTCATTTAACACCCTCTGTGAGAAAGAGTACTTTCTCATTTCCAACCTACACTGCTCCTTAACTAATGCAGCTTTATGTCCTCTGGTTCTACTGCCTTCTTTAAGTTTGAAGAACATATTCCTATCAACATCCTCATAACCGTTCACTATTTTAAACACTTCTATTTGGTCTCTTAGTCTCCTGGTCTCTAGTGTTGTCAAACCACATTGTAATAAGCGACTTTCATAACTAAGGTCTCTCAATTCTGGAATCATTTTAGTTGCTCTTCATTGTATTCTTTCTAGCTTGTCTATGTCCTTTTTACGATATGGTCTCCATGCTTGAATACAATATTCCAAATGTGGTCTAACTATTGCTTTGTACAGGGGTACAATTAGCTGTTTCTCCTTATACATGATAGTTCTCCTAATTAGCCCTAGAATTTGATTTCCTTTCAAAGCAGCAATATCACATTGCTCTGAAACTTTCATGTCAGCACTAAATGTTACTCCTAAGTCCTTTTCTTGTGTGGTTCTACCTAGTACAGCATCCCCAATTTTATATTCTTCATCCATGTTTCCATGTCCTATGTGTATACATTTACACTTCCCAAAATTGAATAATATTTGTCATTTTTTTGACCATTTAACTAATTTATCTAGATAATCCTATAAACTTTGTTTATCTGTATCATTAGTAACCTTTCTGAATACTTTTGTGTCATCTGCAAATTTGAGTACTTTGCTAGATATGTCATTTCCAAATCATTTATATATATTAAAAACAGTATAGGGCCTAATACTGATCCCTATGGTACCCCACTCAAAACAGATTTCCAGTTTGAAATCTCACCATCTACTATTACTCTGTTTTCTGTGTGTAAGCCACTTTTCTATCCAGTTGATTACATCATTACCTATGCCATGGGCTTTTAGTTTTCTTTGATGTGGCACTTTAATCGAAAGCTTTCTGAAAATCTAAATAGACAACATCCACTGGTGAACCGTCATCTACCCACTTTGTAATTTCTTCCAAAAAAACATAAGAGATTAGTTAGAAATTACCTTGCTTTTAGGAACCCATGTTGAGATGTATTTATTAATTTATGTTTTACAAGGAATTCCACAATGTGGTTTCTAATTAATGTTTCGAGTAATTTACATACAACTGATGTTCAACTCACTATTCTGTAATTTTCTGGCTTGTTCCTCAATCCCTTCTTAAACAGCGGTGTAATGTTTGCCTCTTTCCATTCTGAAGGAACTATTCCTTCTTCTAGTGACAAGTTCAACAATTTTGCAAGTGGTGTACTAATTTGCTCAACAATTTGCTTAAGCAGTTTTGGTGGTATCCCATCAACTCCAGGTGATTTATTATCTTTCATCTTCTTAATTTTCTTTGCTATTATTTCAGGAGTTACAAATAACTGCCCTAAATGTTCTGTTGTATTGCCCTCAAATTTAGTAAATGGAACTGGAAGTGAGCTGATATCTTCTGTGGTAAAAACTAAGCTGAAATACTCATTCAGGACCTCTGCCATTGATCAACTTCAAAACACAACTTTTCAAAATGGGCTGAACAAAGTCTACCATATCGCGTGGGCTTTTGTTACACGCAACTAACATAATATTTAGTGGCAAGGCTAGAACTGAAGGATTTTTTTTCTTCAAAGTTTGTGATCCTGGGTGACGCAGGCAGTAATTCAGAGAGGCATTTGAGAACCTAGGTGATGGAGGCATTTTTTTATTTGTTTTCATTCATGATGTGCTCCGATTGTGACCATTATGAAACATAAACATATATGAATTAAATAAAACAATAAATTGGAGATGTATTGATGAGAATTATTTAAATGAAAATGTAATGTATTGTATAATGATGAACGATAATGGGGGATTGTTTGTTTAACACGTATTATAAACAAAGGAACAGGCAACGCACAAAGATACTGTTTAACCAAGTCTCTGTTGTCCAGATGTGGTAACAGCCTAAAGCATTTCATAGCAATGGAATGTTTATCTGTACTCAATTATTTCAATGATAAACTACCATTTTACATAATGCACAACAGTCAAACATAGTGCTATCATTTCTATTTAAATATGATATTGGTTTATCTGTTTTATAAACGATAAGAGATAAATTGAAAACAATAAATTGTTATAACAATAATAAAAATTGTTTATAACAATAATAAAAACATAGATCAACCTTACAATAGCAGTATTGACAACACGCATTAACAGAACAACATACAACATTCAAAGGGTATCCTGACCCAACAAATATAGTACACACAAACATTAGAATGAATTAAACATGATGTCCTGTACCTCGAGGATACAGGTGCTGTAAAGTATATGATCATCTGTGAATTCTTTTATACGTCATTATAGAAATATTTAGTTTTTCATCCGGTTTGGTGCTTCTTATTAATTATTGCTTTACGCAGGAGGTATGCCTCCGTATTTTCTTGAGTCATAGGTAACTTTGGTCTGCATCTGTACTTCTTCAAACAAATCTAAGATACAGTTCTACGGTCATGATACACAATGATTTATAAAAATTAATTATTTAGTAAAACTACACAAATGATTAATTACATCAAATCATATTCACAATGTCATGCTTATTTTGTGGGGTACCTGTGTTGCCTATAGTTAGGGTCTTCCTGTGTCTCTTTTCTATTCGGTAGTCCTGTGTTGCCTATAGTTAGAGTCTTCCTGTGTCTGTCTCCTTTCTATTCGGTAGTCCTGTGTTGCCTATAGTTAGAGTCTTCCTGTGTCTCCTTTCTATTCGGTAGTCCTGTGTTGCCTATAGCTAGGGTCTTCCTGTGTCTCCTTTCTATTCGGTAGTCCTGTGTTGCCTATAGTTAGGGTCTTCCTGTGTCTCCTTTCTATTCGGTAGTCCTGTGTTGCCTATAGTTAGGCTCTTCCTGTGTCTCCTTTCTATTCGGTAGTCCTGTGTTGCATCTACGTCGTAGCAACCTAAAATTAATTATATGTACGTTTACATGTACTTGGGAATTTATAATAGCACAAACTGGTACTTTACAATTACAATGTCGACATTCCCCATCATTTTTGCGTGCTGTTATTTCCATGTGCTCTGTATGCTGTGTATGCTCGGTACCATCAGCTGTATAATTATCATAAAAATAGGGACATGCATATTATATACTTCTAATATGTTAGTAGTATTTACATTAAGGGGTTGGCCATATATATGTGAAATAACACTCACTAATATTTAAAACCCTGTCTAGAATCAAAATGTCTAAATCGTTAGCTTGGTATCGTCAAAACCTACCCCACATCAAAATGTAGGTCTATTAGATTTTACTGCAGGTTTATATTTTTTCAAGGCGAATTTAACTAGTGTATTTTTTATCTAGATAGTTCTAGGAAAATGTATGGCCATTTACTATTTTTGTTTTTATTTTTACCTTTTATGCAATAACCAACACAAGTCAGATGTAGCAGTGAATTGAAACAGGCCAAATAAATGACGTTTTTTTATTGCAAAGTGGACTGCTTATCACGCAGCCACTTTGGGAAGAACATTAACAGGAATGTGAGCTCCTCAAAGCAAACCAGACAGGAACTGAACACATGTACAGCCCCGTCCGGCAAGTTTCTCAGAGCCCACATTCCTACAAGCATGACGATAACATATATACATCAAAAAATCGTCATGAACATGTAATGCAAAGAATACAGACATTCCACCACCAATACACAAATTTAATTACAAAGAGGTGGGGCCATTTCGCTAACCTATATAAACATAAGCCAAGAATACCGATGAAGAAACAGGAAGCCTGTCTGCGCAGAAAACCCCATGAACACCAAATACTAGGGGACAAACCCCCATGTTCATCTTATATAAGGCCAAAAGTGGGGAAAGCGGTTTCGACATCTTCCAACTTCCTATTTCATCAACGATGTACAATCACATTTAAACTAAGTATTGAGAATAAGGAAGAAAGGTGGGGAGGAGGGCGGATTTCGAGAGACAAATTTTAGTCACAACTTCGCAATGCAGAGACTGAATCAGGAGTGAAAGATTCAAGCTACTGGCTCTGGTTTGAACTGGTTTCCGCTAAGCCGTGATTGGCTGGCTAGCGCGGAGTAATACAATTTATTTGGCCAAATAGTTCCGGTGTAGTCTCGGACACCCAGGGCAAGTTTAACGACGACCTGTCTTGGTTATTTCATAAAAATTGTTATGCACCTGGTGAGTTGCATAAATTCATTTATGCAATAACCAACACAAGTCCGATGTAGCAGTGAATTGAAATAGGCCAAATAAATTACGTTTTTTATTGCAAAGTGGACTGCTTATCACGCAGCCACTTTGGGAAGAACATTAACAGGAATGTGAGCTCCTCAAAGCAAACCAGACAGGAACTGAACACATGTACAGCCCCGTCCGGCAAGTTTCTCAGAGCCCACATTCCTACAAGCATGACGATAACATATATACATCAAAAAGTCGTCATGAACATGTAATGCAAAGAATACAGACATTCCACCACCAATACACAAATTTAATTACAAACAGGTGGGGCCATTTCGCCACAAGGTCACCCACAAACCTGTGACCACCCCACCACGACCTATTTTTACCTTTTATGCTTTGTTGAACATCTACACATGCTCGGCATCTTTAAAACTACCCCAGCACATATAATGTCCTCAGAACATATCTGTTCAACAAAATGCTTACATTTTGTTAACGATTAAATGTTGAACTCTCTGCCGTTATATCTGAATAAGACGCAGAAACTTGTGATTATTACTAAGTTTTTTTGTTCCTGTTAGTGTAATAGTCAAAAGTGTTTCCAAATCTACTGGACTATTTCTTAATCCAAGCAAAAGAAAGTGCATGCACATCAACACGTTTGTGAATGATAGTGTACACTCTTCAGGTGGGAGTCAAATTGAGAAAATAGAGGATTTAAAAAATCTTGTATACTACACAAACTCATAACATGACATCCAGTGTAGAAAAGCCAAGGCATGGGCAGCAGACTCACCAAACTGCAGATTTTCAGGACCACGGTTGAACCGATCCTGATTCATGGTTGCTAACACAAACAGTAGAAAATGCACTGGATGACACCTACACAAGAATGCTGCGGAAAACTCAGAATCTGTCATGGTGCCATCACATGACCAACCAAGAATTGTACAACTCCCTCCCATAGATCACCACCATCGTGAGACAATAGAGTCTTCTTCTGGCAGGACATGTGATGCGTCATGACGAAATTGCCAACAATTTCCTGCTCTGGAAGCCCGATGGCCCTCGGAGAACAGGTCAACCGACCAACAACAGCTCTGCAAAACATCCTAGAGAAAGACACGAACCTCAGACAAATTTATTAACTGCAATGCAGAACTGAAACCATTGGAAGGAAATCATCATGTCACCATATTAAGTGGATGACATAAGTAAGTAAGTAAGTAGTAGTACTAAAGTCAACAAAACTTTAAAAAATTATGAAAAATGGCCCTTTAGTGATCCACATTTCCCTCGGTTTTGAAGGTACACATGTAAAAGCGTACACTAAGGCGGTTGCAGTAACTGCCATTACAATGCTGTGTTGCCTATTTTAAAAGAGTTATTGCAGACAAAACTATGTGTCGGTGTTTTGTGTTTCAAGCTGACAAAACACAACTGGCTTTGCTCACTTCGAGAAAATGTGTTTCGTCTGTGATCTGGACCAGAGAAGGTGGCAGCCCTGGGTTATCCTGGTGGCAAAATCTCTGAAAGAGGATGATATGCCCACATTATTCCCAGTAGCGAAAACAATGTTGATGCCACCAATCTGTAGAACACAGGCAGCGACACAGGCATTGACGACCATGGTCCACCTAGGATCGAAGCGAGTTGTCAGAGAGCTGTCAGTGAGCTGTCAGCGCAGATACAGGTGATGTCGGCTCACAGTGAATTTGGACAGCATTCTTTGGAGAGTTTAGCCCGCAACTCTGGTAACTTTGGCTGTGTCTGACTGTGAGTAAAGCATACTATTTATTCTCTCATTTGTTAATTGATTTAGTTCCACATTAACCCAAAATATTTACTTTGTAATTGCCTTTGTAGCGTTCGCTTCCTTTCGCATAAAATATGGTGCTATTTTTTTCCATTTTAACACGCAATTAGCGACATGACCATTAGAACTTATACAATTCCTTGTATCCCTAAAATTCATATCATGACATAATATATTATACCAAAAACTATAATATTATATACAGTTGAATGATTTAAATAAATAAAATTACAATTATCATATCTTGTTTCTATATTTAAGATTTTCATGCATTTCCCCTGACAGTGATAAGTGATTATTGTATTGTGAATACAACAGAACCACCTGCATATGGTTTTTGATCTATACAGTGTTTTTCTTCAGATGATTTTGAATGTGAAGCATGGTCTTTTATTCACACTTGCTCACTGTATGAAATAAAAAAAGCATTGTACACCCTGTACTTCAACAGTATCTAGTTAAATTTAGCATCCCTTTGCATGTACTTAAAGTGAAGGCTATTCCATTATTAGCTAAAACTGAGTAGATCTTGCGTGTCACCTCGGTCGCTGAAATCACCAAAGTGACCGGATTCGTGGGCTGAATTCACAGAGGGCCTAAACCACCACCACCCGTCAGCGCTGCTCCTGCTATTTACTTTCTGACCTAACCGTGAAAACGACTACTTAGAACCGCCAAACTTCTCATATATTTACCATACATATGCACGTGTCACGTGGTCAAACTTTACTTTACTTCCATGTAACGATAACAAATTACACAAACAAAAGCTAGCTATATCTTCTACGACTGGCTCCACAAAGCTAGGCATAGGAGATGGCAAAAAAACACAGAGTAAGAGTAATCTTTGACCATGTCTCATGTATGCGTATGATAGATATATGAGGAGAAGTGTGGTAACTCTATGTGGTCGTTTTCATGGTTCGACCAGAAAGTAAGTAACATCGAAGTCAAAGGCTACTGGCGTTGCTAAACTGCTCTGAAAGATCCAAATTCAAAGATGATTCTGCGGTATCACATGCCACTAGGGCTTCAAAATCGTTACATTATACTTTTTATTCTGGAAAATTGACATTGCCATCACTTGCCACAGTAATGTGAGTGAAACTGAACTGAAGTATTGCAAAGAAATCACTGACTGAATGTAAACCCATGTCACAAGTGATGTCACAAAACCACGTGATTGCCCATCTTGTTAACTTCAAATTTTGTGCTTGCTTTGCGAGTTAGATGCATTAAACATCTAATTTTACCTATAAATACATTTTTCCTACTTTTTTATTTTGACATTTAGTACATACAACATTAAACTTTGTGTACACACAGAAAAAGTATTTTAGCTAGTGCCTTGTTATTCCCTTTAACCATTTGAAATGATATCCTTGATTGTATAACTAATACCATTTGAAATTATATCCTTGACTGAATAACTAATACAATTATACGTTATTTTGGCCAATCTCTTGGACGTGAACAACCAGGGCAGGGATGAGAATGAAATTTGTTATTTAAAATTTGTCACTGACAGTTATCTGTAAAATTTGACAGTATTAGAAGTGAAACCCATAACTAATAACTACGAAAGTTTACAATAATTATTAACCACAAAACGTCCATTAATATCATTGAGAAAAACGATATCTTTGAGTTAAATAAGTCATTGTCAGAAAACTTCACAGAACTTGTGAAACAGTTATATATTTCATTCACCAAACAGTCACATTATCATAAGTTACTAACATTAAAGAATAAAGGTGGTCGGTCATCAGTGAGCCAATAAAAATGCGTTTTGCATCGTATAGTGTTTCTTTCTTATTGTCAAGCAGCATTAGATAACCAAATGTAACCAATCAAGCTTAAGCTTTTTCAGCTCTCGTGTCAGTTTCAATGGTGGCTCACAAATTTACCTTGCACAGTATGGCAAACTTCTTACGCCCATAAAATGAAGACATCACTGGTGATATCTCGTAGTCGTATTTGTAAAATCAAGATTCACTGATATAGTTTTTGCCAAATTTCAGGGACCAGCCAAATCCTGAATTGGGGGTCAGGCAGCAAATCTAAGGACCCACAGACCCCCGCTAAATTAAAACCCTGTCAACTCCTACTCGTCTCCTAGTCAACTCCTATTCAATTCAACCCAACTCATAGTCATACCCATCAAATTAGCAACATTACCTAGTTAACACTATAATGCATAGTGGAATGTTGTAATATAAATAAAGCTGTATAGCAGCAGAAATATGTCATCATTTAATACATGTGTTACATATCAAACTGTATAAACAGTATACAAACTTTGACAAAACTAGTGCACAAGCAGCATTTGCAACTAACACCTGATATACAGTTCACAGGACATTGGATGTGCTTTTTTTGCAATTCTGTAGCATAGGTGAGCTTGGGGGACTAAAGCATATGTGAGTTCATATTTGGGAAGTTAATTTAGGAGGTTACAAGTACATTTCAAAGCAAATTGACATGCTTTGAAATGGCTTCTTCAAGTGGATTTGAGTGTATGTGTGAGACTGGTTATAAACTAATTGCGACTGGGATACTCGTTTGAACTTCACTGATTGCATTTCATGGAAATTCTTAGCATAGGTACATATTTGGTTCAATAATGCAAGAGGAGGGTGCTCCAAATTAGGGCTTTCATTTCTATTACTGTGCATACTGCTTCTGAAGGAATACTGTGGCTGACTTAGATATGGAAATTATACAGAACAACAAGGGTGGTGGCTGGTTATTTGTACACGAAGAAACATACTGCTAAGTATAGTATTCATTGGGAATGTACTAAGCATCGTGGTTTCAACTGCAAAGGCAAAGCATCTACTGATTTACAGGTATAGTGTTAATCCATTACTTTTACAATAATTGCTTTCAATTAGTAAGTTTGATCTTTTGTTATGATTACAATATTGACTTTAGATAACTTTATCACTGCATGACGATCTTTAATTGCCTTTACTTAATTTTAATGAAACATCATTTCTTACTATTTTTTATATCTAAGCTTTTTAAAGGCACTTTTAATACAAAAATAAATTAAAAAAAATTAATGTATTATTCTTATTATTGTTGGATTATTCTCTTTTAAGTCCTTGTTTCAGCCTTGCTTGCCTAGCAGTTCCAAAACTGTTGCCATTTAAGGATACATTAGCTACATAACATATGCAGCAATTTTTTTTTCACAGCAATTATAATGTTAGGAGACTGGATTTTAAACATGTCTATTTCTTGGCATGTGTTTTTCGTAACGAAAGTAACCAACATTTGCAAAAACTAATTTATATGCTATTATGTACTTTAAGATGACAACTGGTGCCCTCAGATCAATGCACAATCACGTTCCTAGTACTGATGGATTAGCTGTTACAAAGGTGCGCATCGCCATCAACAAGACAGCATCCAATTGTAGAGCCAAACCTGTGCAGATTGTTGCCGACACACTCAGCGGTGTCCCAGTGGAGATCCGCGTGGCTGCTGCATCCGCAGATACCAGAATGCCAACCTCCCAAACGATCCAACCACACTGACAGAGCTCATCATTGATGGCGAGTGGGCCACTACTGGGGGAGCAGAGCCTGAGCAGTTCCTCAACCATGATGTAGGTCCAGAGGCAAGGAATCGTGTCGTTATCTAAGTTAGTCGTCCCTGTCATACCATTTCGCCAACTCCTCTACATGGTTCATGGATGGGACTTTCAGTACAGCGCCAAACATCTTCCAACAAGTGTATGTGATCACAGCTCCTCTTGGGAGTACTACCATCACATGTGGCTACGCTCTCCTCACCATCAAACAGCAATCCACCTATGAGGAACTGCGTAGCTCAATTGTCTGTGTGTCAGAGGAGTATAGTTTCAGCCCTGACCCAATGACTATCATCACCGACTTTGAACAAGCAGTACTTCACGCCATTCCCGACACTTTTGGCCAACAGGTGTTCTCCAGAGGGTGCTTCTATCACCTAACCCAGTCTACCCGGAAGGCTGTACAGACAGCTCAACTCACCCATCAAGCACTGGTGTGGCATCCTCGGCAGACTTGCCTTCCTCCCTGTTCAAGATGTCCTTGCTGGCATGGCTTGGATCAAGCAACATGCCCTTGAAGAGCTCGCTGACCTTATAGCCTACTTTGATAGCACCTATGTGTCCGGCTCCTTCAGGAGGATCCAGACTCCGCCAGAGGCTGATGGTGCTGTGCAGCCAATCTGCATGCATCACCTTCCAGCTTCTTTGCACCAGCACTGTGGAATGTGAATAAAGTGACACTCAACAACGAGGCCCACACAAACAACTTGAGAGCTGGAATCAGGGGTTCCAGCAGCTCATTGACCAAGATTGTTCCAGTGTGTGGAAATTTATCTCGGCAATTCAGAAGGATATTGCAGAGGCTCTGACAACCTGTCATACAATGAGTGTGGTGAGCCCCCACAGAAGCGAGTCAAAATGTCCACAAAGCAACTACATGAGAAACTGTTTGCACTGTGCAATGCCAACACAAATGGAGAGAAGTCCATTGAAGATCTTCTCAAGGCAGTTGGACACTCGATCAGATATTCGTGAATGTTTTATGTGTGTTGTGTCACTATGATGACAGGGGACTCTCGCCTGTTGTCTTCAACATATTCCTAGAGAACATCATGCAGGAGAGCCTCCAAGATTTAAACACCACAATATCTATTGGTGGAAAATCAATTGGTAATATTCATTTTGTGGAAGATGTTGACCTCATGGGAGGCAGAAGAACTTCAGGACCACACTACACGACTGGACGAAAAGGCAAGAGCTTATGGGATAGAAGTCAGCCCACAGAAAAGCAAAGTACTTGCTAACAGTACCGAACAAAACATCCATTGACATCATGATGAATGGCCACAACCTTGAGGAAGTAGAGTCAACCTAGGAATTAAAAATAACGATCACAGTGGCTATTTCTTCTATGTCAAAACTTAACACCATCTGGAAGAGCAGAGACATCAGTTTCAAAACCAAGCTTAAACTCTACAGAGCACTTGCTGTATCCATCCTCCTCTACGGATGCGAATGCCGAGAGCTGGACTCTAACAATAGATGTGTACAAGCATTTGAAATTAAATGCTTCAGGAGACTCCTCCGCATTTCTTATACTGAACACAAGACAAACGAATATATGAGACAACAAGTGGATTCCCTTGGTGGAAAGCAAGAGCCCTTGTTGGCAACAGTGAAATGATCGATGCAAGTTCTCCTGGTTTGGCCACATTACCCGACACAACACCAAGGCACCCTGGAGGGCAAGAGAAGACGGCCACCAGGGGAAAAACTGGCTGGATAATGTACAAGAATGGACACACTTTGAGACCTTCCAACGCTCATATGCACAGCAGAGGACAGGTAACTCTGGCAAGGACTGTGTGAATGGCATCCCTACGACTGGGTCAAGGGATGAAGGTGAAGGTGACTGCTTAGAATATAGTGGTGAATGTGAAGTGAAAGATTAGTTTTTGTACTGGCTATGGGAACTAAAACATATGCAGCCATTTTTTTACAGCAGACTAAAAAATTTCATTGCCCTCAAAAATCATTGAATTTGTTGATTAATTACCTTGATATGAGTTTAAGTTGTTAACTAATTTATATAAAGTAGATTTATGTGGATCTTTGGATTAAATGTGTCAATTTGTTGACATGTCCTTTTTTGTAATGCGATTAACTGGCACTCTTTGCACACTCATAGAATGAAAAGTTATCATGTAATTTTTTTGTCACGTACTTTGATCGTTTAACTACCGGGGTAGTACATGTTAACAAAGTAAAACACTACAACGTATTATTATTAAGGTTGCTGGGGCAGCTAACGTGTCAGTTGATTTTTTCATGTTTTTCCTTATAACATGCTAGGAAATATTGAACTGATCGTCGACACCACAAATAATCACCTGGCACTAACGTATTTCCTTTTGGAAATCCCCCTGACTTCTTGGTAATGCTGATGATTTTTCCTTAGTAACGACCACATGTGCTTCGATCTTCGAACCAGGGTAAATTCGTTCGCCATGAACATGGAAAATATCATCTGGTTACTTTGATTCCAGTACACATCAGTATTATATCTATGTAACTAAGTCATGTTTTTAAACCCGGAAATATCAGCCGTATCGTAGTTTATTGTGCCTTTGAAGCTATAACGGAAACAGTGAGTAGATGTAACCCTGTCAGATAACGGGCCAATCAAAATTATCGTAAACATGACCTGCCGCATGTTTTGTCAGATGGGTAGCATAACCTGATATTGTAGATGACAAATTCAAGGGCCATTGTGGCAGAAAATTAAGGGAACATGTCAATATTTGAAATGGCCGGTATGTTTTGTTAACAATACATAAATCCAACTGGTGAAAAACATCACATTTCAAGCATGTCTATTAACATTTCTGTTATCACTAACAACCCAGAAACATTACCTAATTCAATGTTTTATAAAAAACTACAACACTTACAACTCTCAGATGTGAAATATGAAATGACCATATCCATGAGCAAAATCGCACTAGGTTCTGGAGCGAATGGTAGAAGGGTTGTCAAAAAATGTTTGTGTAATTTTTGGCTGTCATTAAAAATTCTGCTAAAATCTTCCTGGTCCTGTAGCCGCTGTAATTCTTTCATGTTAATCAAAATAACTTGTGGGATCATCAGTGTCACACATACTTATATGTATGGGTTTTCTCAAAATTATATAAGAAGGCATTTTGTGGGTATTTTTTCATATTTACACAAAAAAATTTAAATCATGAAACATCTAATGAAATTATTTTTATTAATCTAGAGTATTATTTAGTGTTTCAACTACAAGTTGTGAAGACATTGTTGGTTTATCTTAAACAGTTTTACTGAAACTACTCGATTCAAAACAAGCATAGAATAATTGATTTCTTCATCTGTTCCTCCTTTGTATGTCACTACACTGCCCAGATAGGTAAAATTGTTGTTCTCTGCTATGTCTTTTCCTTTGGGCTGTACTCATTGGGTGCTACTTGAAAATAATTCAACATTGTAATAATGATAATTTAATAAAACATCAATGTCAAATAACTACTCACTGCTACTGCCCATCCTCACTGCTACTGCCTACCCTCACTGCTACAGCCTACCCTCACTGCTACTGCCTATCCTCACTGCTACTGCCTACCCTCACTGCTACTGCCTACCCTCACTGCTACTGCCTACCCTCACTGCTACTGCATACCCTCACTGCTACTGCATACCCTCACTGCTACTGCTACTGTCTACCCTCACTGCTACTGCCTACACTCACTGCTACTGCCTACCCTCACTGCTACAAATGTTAATCAAGAAATGCCATGGCAATGTAATTTTGTTATTGTGCTACAGCATATGCAAATTCCTGTATCGTCGCCCACAAACACTTGGACTTGTTGTTTGCCCAAAAATGAAACTCTGCAGCATTATCATTGCTCATTATCATCATTATCATTGCTCATTGTCCTTTCTTTTGTTCTTGCAAAACCACAGAATTACAAGAATTTCTGTCACTTTAACATTTCAGATAGCAGATCAGTAGACAATTCTCCTATTTTCCATACCAGACACAATAACCAGCAACACAATTTAAACAAGCTTGAAATACTGTTATTATACATAGTATGTGAAATACATGCCCTACAAGTGTGACACACATTAAAGCATATTGGTCACATAAATAATTGTCACAGTTGTATAAACTATAATCATTCATATTTGTTTTCACATACACTACTTTCTGTCCAGACTAATCATGTATGTACATACATACGTACGCACGCATGCACGCACGCACGCACGCACGCACGCACGCACGCACGCACACACGTGTGTGTGTTTGTGTGCGTGTATATATATGTAGCCAAATTCAAACAAAATAACACCAAAACACTAAGATGAGTGTCTGAATGAATTATCGTTAGTTAAGTAATGACAACTAACACTCGAAATCCAAAGTTATTAACAATTGAGCTGCGTACTCTACATGTACATTATTATGAAATGCAGTTATGTAAAATCATTTAAATGTAAATTTTAAATACAATAAAAAATTAAACATCTATCAATTATGAATATCTATAATAAAAAAGTAGTATGCATTCACATAAAATATGTAAAACATGCATTACTTAAGTTATGTATGCATATTTCCCATGGCTAGCAAGTGAAGTACATATTTCCCACGGCTTGCAAGTGAAGTACTTATTTCCCACAGCTTGCAAGTGAAGTACTTATTTCCCACAGCTCGCAAGTGAAGTACTTATTTCCCACAGCTTGCAAGTGAAGTACTTATTTCCCACAGCTAGCAAGTGAAGTACTTATTTCCCACAGCTAGCAAGTGAAGTACTTATTTCCCATGGCTTGCAAGTGAAGTACTTATTTCCCACAGCTTGCAAGTGAAGTACTTATTTCTCACAGCTCGCAAGTGAAGTACATATTTCCCACAGCTTGCAAGTGAAGTACTTATTTCCCACAGCTTGCAAGTGAAGTACTTATTTCCCACAGCTAGCAAATGAAGTACATATTTCCCACAGCTTGCAAGTGAAGTACTTATTTCCCACAGCTAGCAAATGAAGTACATATGTACCAGTACAAAAATATGATGCATAGAAATGAAACAATGCTTTGAGTAATAATAAAAAATAAATGCTGAATTGCTCATGCAAGACAGAGCTAGACAATAAATATTATAATTAGTGCATTTTTTTACTCACTACATATAAAAAATGCATATTATGCATTTTTTATATGTAGTGAGTAAAAAAATGCACTAATTAACTAAAATGAATACTAAAATATATTATCAACCACTGAGCACTGGCTAGCACTAGTAAAATGTATAAACGATACTATAAAAATATGTGACCTGTCACTCCCAGTCACAATCACCGATGTGCATGATGTGCTGCCATCTGGTGGACTAGACTATTTTTATGGCACCCAACTTACAAGTACAACTCATCAAATAAAGTGATAGCTTGGGCAGTTCATAAATAAAGTCAATGAAAAGTTTAAACTAAATAGGTGGACAGTGTTACATTTAGGGCTTAGCAAACATGAAATTAATAAATGGGCAGTTGTTTCATTTGTTTGATCAAATGTAGTAGTCTGGAGAGTAGACAGTTTTCTTCAGATTTTATTACATGGCGAATTTTAGGGTGAAAATACAGGCCATTTGGACAAGTAGATGGCACAAAAATTTTTGGTTAATGTGCCCTGGCTGAAAGTTCTCTACCAATGCCAGACAAGACAGTTGTCATGCATGTTCAATGTTGTTTGATTGCAGACAAATCTGGCACATCTTTGCCCAGTCATTGCTGTGTTACTTGTTGATGAAGAATGTGGGGCAAGGGAAGATGCAACTACTCGTGTTTGTCATGTCACTTGGTTACCTGTGCATTGGACACATTTACCGACTGCTATATGACTATGGAGGCTACACGTTGGATATCACTGGGTACGTTAACATTGATGTGTTTTATATACTATACACACATATATATATATATATATATATATATATATATATATATATATATATATATATATATATATATATATATAAGTTTCAGAAATGCAGGAGATTTATGCATAAATCAGAGGGTCTCTGGGTATCAAGGAATCCTGTGTAAATCAGAGGGTCTCAGGGAATTGGAGAATTGCCCGTAAATCTGAGTATTTCACACTCTTGCTACTCATGCAAATTACCATAAAATCAGCTTTAATTCCAAATACATTGTCCATGTACTATTAAATGGTACATATTAATATAAACATTTTGGCAGTAGACAAATTCTTTGTCGACTAGTAATTTTAAAATAACATGCATGATCATCTGTGTGTTCTACTCCTGAAATGTATTACGATGCAACAGAAATCCCTTACCTGTCTGGCAGTAGCCTACATGTTTCATTACAGTTGCAACTAACATAATATTCACTGGCAAGATTAGAACTGAAACATTTTCTACTGATTCTGAGCAATATAATTTTTTATTTATGAAGCCTGTTTTCCAAATATACGTCTTTTCGTTCATAATGTGATCCGATTGTTACAATTATCAAACATATGAATTAAATAAAACTTGTGTATAGTGGAGATCTATTGATTGGGATTATTTGAATTGATATTTAACAGATTGTACATTGATCGATATGAGCATGTGGACGATAATGGGGGACCGTTTGTCTAATGCATATAACAAATGGCAACAAAACAGGCAAGACACATTTTATCAATGTATGTAATTGCAATTGTAAAAACAATTAGTGGACACTTGATTGGGTAATTTATAGTGGCTTACATGGGGTACCTATCTTGTTACAGACCACTCATGATCAACACTCAGCGACTTAGTAGCCTCGCTTTCAGTATAGCAGATGGCCGTGCCAAAGATGACAGCAAGTTATCACCCATGACAAGACAGCAGGCTGTTAAGTGAGTATTAAGCAGATTATAAAAAGTTAAAAAATAGAAGTATTGCTTTTGTGTTGTATGAGTTTGCCAATGTTGCAATGTTGTGATGTTGTAAGCTGTAAAAGGTGCAATATTGTGTACAAATGTTATCAGTGAGTGCTTTCCTCATGTTGCAGAAAGTTCCCAAGTGTGCTTGAGTTCCTTAGCTATGTTTTCTCCTTCCACACCATCATCTGTGGGCCATTCAGCTTCTACCAAGACTACATTCACTTCATTGAAGGCACAGACTCCTCAGTCAGTGCTCATACACATGTAAGTATTTCCTTTGTATGTAGCTCTGTTCACTTCACAGATGTTGTAGGGATGACATTTTTCCGTTTTTTTTCCCCGGATTTCTGGTTTTTGAAAATAATGTATTTGTGATTCGTGTGAATCTGGGTATAAAGTATAGGGTGATCGTATTTTTTGTCTGCGGTTCGTGTTTTTGCTAGAGAACTCTACCCATGTGTTACTTCCCATTGATGTCAACAAACATTTCTCCAACTATTTTCAATACAATCACTGTGATTGGATGAATGTGCAGATCGCATCACTACTACTCACAATCTGGAAGAAATCTGGGTGAGTGAAAGGACTGAAAGAAAACTAAAACAGGTGAAATTAAGGCCATGTTTTTAATCAGTGTTTGAGAGAAACAATAAATGAATAAACCACTTGGCTCCACTACAAGAAACAGACGTGCAACTTACATGAATGGGAGTGGGTCGGTTTAGAGAGTTGGTTGCGCCTGCATGTGGCTGCACCATATGCATATTGTGTATTTTTACCGATTTTTAACGAGGATATTGTAGTGCAGTTTTAAAGTTTCTTTTTTGAAAGTGTCAGGATGATCCAGGACTACGCAATTTTACCTAGTGTTTTATGCCTTTTAGTATTTTAGGGATTTTTATCTCTAGTTCACCTTTCAGTGGATTGCACCTGTATGTAACAACAACAAGAACACTGCTGGTGATCAAGCGTAACTCTGCACCTTAAGGCATGAGGGTGTGCGCAAGACAGTTCCTGCAATTTGACAGGTGCAGTTGGTTGAACAGTGCTGTCTGGAGAGCCGCATGCAGTGCAAGGGTGGCACTCCATCAGCCCACTCACCGTGGCTTTCGTGGGGGTGTCCACAAACTGCAACGCACACTGGTCAAGCAAATGGGCATCAACAGCGCTAACCTGTTGAACACCAATGTACGGCCTGCTAAGTTGTGTCTGCTGAATGCGAGGTCAGCTTGTAACAAGGCTGACTTCTTTGTCAACTATGTTGCCGACCATTACCTGGACATGTCGTGCATCACCGAGACGTGGCCATCCTGCGTGGCCACCGTACCTGTTTCCGCCATCACGCCTTGCAGCTATCTCCTTGAGCATGTTGCTCGGAGTAACCTTTGTGTTAGTGTTCTTTTCAAATAATCATTCACTGTTGACCACTCCGAACTTTGGCCTGCTTCATCTTTCGAGTGTCTCAATCTACAACTATGCTGCCACAGTGTCTCCTGTACACTAAGCCATTTCCTACGCCATTTGCCATCTTCCTCACCGAATTTTGAGATCTCGCTGAATGCGTTGGTATGAAATCCAGTTATCATCATCCTCGGCGATTTCAACTTGCGATACGGTGACAACAGCGTTGTGCACACACGAGCTCTTCACGACATTCTGTCATATGCCAACATGAGACAGAAAGTCACCGACACGACGCACAACCGATTGAATGCGATTGATCTCATCATCACCACCTCGTCTTCTTCCCCTGTTACACAGGTATCCGTTGACGATCTTGTCAACGATCACTTTGCAGTTCTTTGTGACCTCGTCACAACCAAGCCATGTCCGCCACGCTAGAAGATAACATACCGTCGATATGCTGCGATAGATAACTCCAACTTCATGAAAGATCTCTGTCAGTGTGATTTCATCACCCAACCTAACCTGTCTTTGACATAGGTGGCCTGTATGATCAGTACTACATGGCGTTTTCCTGTTTGGTCGATCGTCATGCACCACTTGTGCATTGTAACGTCACTGAACGACCTTGCACTCCATGGTGGTGTCAGAAACTCGCCGAGTTGAAACGTCAGGTCCGTCTGCTTGAATGCACATGGCGACGCAGCAGAACCAACAACCATTGTATTTCTTATACTAAGCTACGTGACCAATACTGCCAGACGCTGGCTGCGTTTTACAGTAAAGAGATTGAGTCAGCCTCGAATAACAACCGAGCAATGTTTCATATTGCGAATCACCATCTCGGTCGTAAATGCATGAACCTTCTTCCTAACAACGTTGTTGCTGGCCATTTTGCTTATGACTTTGCTGATAAGATCAATTCGATCTGCAGCCAAACCCAGTGTCCTTCAGCTAAAGTTGATAACGCGCAGCCGTGCATTGTTTCTTCACCTCTGCTTGCATTTCAACCGGCTTCGCTCGAAGAAGTAACTACACTGATCGAAAAATGGCAAGACAAAGTCTTCCAAAATTGATCCACTGCCCATCGCTATTCTGAAGGCAAATACCTCCATCTTAGCGCCGATCCTCAGGAACGTCATCAACCTCTCTTACGAGTCTTCCACTGTTCCAACACGCCTAAGGCACCCGATCATCATGCCTCTTCTGAAACGTTCCTCCCGTTTATGACTATGCTAGCTACCGATCTATCGCGAACCTTCCGCACGCATCCAAGTTACTAGAACGCCACGTTTCTGCCCAACTGCGTTTGCATCTGCAACACGATAGCATTGGAGATCCTTTCCATTGTGCCTATCGCCCATCATTCAGTGTGGAGACAGCGATTGTATGTATTCAGGACGATATATTGCATTCACTTGATGCTCGTAAGCACGTAGTTCTGGTATTACTTGACCTCAGCGCTGTGTTCGATACGATCGACCACGACCTTCTTCTCGCAGAATTAGGCCAAATCGGCATGCGAGGTGACGCACTTTGCAAGCCAGCAGTCTGTGAATTCAGTTTAAACTGTTGACCTTGACGCACGGCGCCGTGCATGCAAACACACCACTCTACCTTGCTGACCGTATATCTCCCTATGTTCCCTGTTGCAGTCTTCATTCGGCTCGACCGACAAGCTTTGTCATGTGCAGGTCCCACCCTGTGGAACACTTTCCCAATAGGGCTAAGAATGCAATGTAATTGTAGAAGTTTTAAGAGGGTCCTGAAAACCTTTCTCTTTAATCAAGTTTTTTGTAATTTTGTATATATATATATATATATATATATATATATATATACATATATATACTAAGTTTATATTATATGTTTATACATATTTACATATATAATCCTAATGCTTACTTTTTTGTGTTATGTTATGTAATGCCTGTATTGTAATAAATATATTCACTAATGTAATGTATTTTAATTAATTAATTTTTAATTTTTTATATAGGTTTTCAGAACCCTCTTAAAACGTCTAGAAGTGTTTCTATCAAGGTAGGTAGAGCAGCCTTTCCTGTGTTTGCAAACTATTCTAAAAGCAGGGCAAATGTTCTGCTCTGTTGCAAAATATTTAAGAGTTACCCCTTTGCGAAATGGATCTGTCTTTGATCTTTTCAACTGAAATGTCAAATACCTTTCATGAAGATACAACTGTGTGTCACCTATACTAAAATATGTTAGAGGGTGAAAAGTGTTGGACCGACTTGTAAATTCTCCACATCTTATAAAAAATCCAAAGAAAGCCAGACCGAATGCTGTCTCTAGGACTTAGTCTTCATACGGCCTAAGAAACCTGATCTTAGAACATTACACATTTTACTTAAAATCTCTGCTGTAATAGGTAGCCTAGGTTTAACTAGATTATCCTACGATTTCTTTACTGCTTTTATAATAGTTTGCAAACACAGGAAAGGCTGGCCATTTACAAAACAGCATCCATGGATGCTGAAAAGCTGCCTTGACATAAGTAAACCAAATGCCTACAAGATATGTCTTTATGGTAGAATACTTTAACTGTAAGACACAAAAACAGTGTGCCACAAAGTAGATGAGAATTTCTTCTAATAGAGTTGGGTGTGTAGGACTCATGCTTCCATTGCAGACATATCTGAAAATCTTCTCAATGCTCTAAAATCTGCTTCATATACTGTCCAGGTAGACTTGTTTATTGACATATCCCTTAGCTGTTCAACTATGCTACCTAATATCACATAAAATCCGAGGGCATGGACACTAGCAGGGTTTGAATGCTACACCGGGTGCGAGCTATCTGAATCTGCTGGCCTGGAACCAAGATAATGCATCCGCAATGTTATTATTAATACCTGGGATGTGTTTAGCAATATTTATAAAGGTCCCGGATGCAGCACACCACGTTAAGCACCTCATTAACCTCATAATGGGTTGACCTTTATATATACCCTTGTTAATGATATGGACAGTAGCTTAATTGTCACAGTAGAAGAGAATTTTCTTGCCCTTCCACTCCAATCCCCATAGTATAGCTGACACTACAACAGGGTACAGCTCCAGAATTGCCACAGACAGCTGCTCATTATCTTTCGGCATCAACTCTGGAGGCCACCTACCCTGAAACCACCTGTTCCTAAAGAAACCACCAAATCCAACCATGGCAGCAGCATTTGTATACAGTGTAAAGTCAACTGCTTTAATCACTTCTTAATCTAGAAAGAGGGCCACCCCATTCCACTTAGTAAGAAATCTACACCACATAGCTATATCTAGTGGACATTCTTTGTTGAGTCTCACATAGTGACAAAGGTAAGAGATAAGCTCAACAGCTCCCTCTTTGAAATACTGTGCTTATTTTTGAACATATCCATTATAGTGATTATCCTTTGTCATCAGGCAACCTGCCTTCCATTCAGTCTTATGCTGGGCTATTGGGACATGTAGCCTATTAAATTCCAAGGCAAGGAGAGCCATTGTTCTCTCTGCCAACGCATTGGGTGGATCTATAGTTAGAAGTCGTCTAATAAGTGTAACATAAAATTAATTCCATAGTTATGCTGGGCTATCCAACAAATCGCTTGTGAAAGCCAGTAAAAAAATGTTGTACAGGAACAGCTACCAAAGACTAGCCTAGTATAGAAAAATAACTCCATTCCACTTGACTCCATATAGATGCCACAGTGATGGATGGATCGGAACCTGCTTAAATGCATCTACTATGTCAGTCTTACATACAAGATCCCTGACCCTATCTACGATCCCATGTATAACATCATCTTATTTAACAAAGGATAGAGAGTATTTAAACTTGTATGTTTGTCACTTTTATGTGGGGCGGATAAATCATCAATGAAACGCATCTTCCTGGAATAGGTGCCCTCGGCTAAACACTTACTCTGAAGGGGTGTGTTCTGAATGGACCTACCAGGAACCCTTTCTTCACTTCTGTCATTATTAGTTACTTGGATATTACAAACTACCCAGTGGTGGCTCACTAATCCCAGTAAAGAAACCCCTTAAACCTGTGATCAAATTTGTCACAAAAGCCTTATTTGGGTGCCCCACTAGCTCTCCCTCTAGTGTGTCTGTGGGTGTGTATGTCACTGTCTGGCTGCCAAGTGTGTTCATCCCCTTTGCTGCTATTTGTGTAGGAGTCTCAGTCTGTCCGTCAGTAGTGTCTATTTTTACTTGTCACTGGCGATCTAGTGGTGTTGTTGGGTGTCTTAGCTCGGTGACACGGGTCTCAATGTCCAGTAGATTTTTGAAAGGAATCCGTGATGTTAAACACGGCCATCTGTATGAGTCGGCAAACGCTGGTTCAGATCATAGGGACTTCCCTGTAGCACATTCGATAGATGTCATCACAGTAGTCATGGTGTACGTGCCGTTCCGCGATAATCTCCCATATCTGTATTGTCATCACTGACATGGAACTTTGTAGTACTCGCACAACCTTGGCCAGAGGTTCTCCACTACTGATGGAGGTGATACTGGGCTGGGGGAAATCGCATTCCGCCATTGTTACGTTGTTCTGACTCGCTTGAACCAGAATCTGACCCCAACCTGAGAAAAAAATATTAGAGCCAGTAGGTTGGTGCTGCTGTCGTGCTCTGGTAGTGATCCCGCTGTGGACAGCTCTAGCACTAGCATCAGGCGTACGTTGATTATCAGTCTGATTCGTTGGTAATTCCTTTGGTGTTGTGGAAGTTATCCTCATAAATTCGCACAAGGTGTGCCTTCTTGATGCTTTTTATGGTGTGATCCCGATGCGCATACGGGGTGAAGCTGCTGACCAGTTGGCAGGGAGTACAACATCCCAGCGACGATGTTCCACAGCTGGACTCATTTCAGGGTCCGTAGGCGTACTTGATGGCGTGATGTTTTCCTCCAAGAAGTCCACAGAAACTGGCAATGCCGAGGGCGAGTGAACAGATTCTATACGACGGCGATCTGCTGGTAGATATCATCGTTCCATTGCGCTTCATCTCGGGTGGCCTCGTGGCATTTCAAATACATAAATGTGGATTCAAAGCAACGGATAAAAATGACGTGTTTCTTTGTTCATGCTATGAGACAAAGACCGCCCAATGAAGGGATGTTGCCAGTTCCTACTGCTGGGATAATGGGTAAACATGAACTAGATTGGCCTAAATTATTAGCGTCACTTAAATACATTCTTACCTACATTTTTTTATGCTAATGTGTTCTTTGCAACATCCAACAACACTTCATTTACAAAAAGTGCATATAATCTTTAAAAATATTGTCTTTTAGGGTAACTTAAGTGATTGAAACATTGCTATGCCTGTAATGAAGGTTTGATTTCGATCTTCGAAATGCGCACTAACAATACCCCAGTAGCATCTGAACTGTCTAGGCGATTTCACTCACACATATCTAGTAGCACAATGTTTGTAAAAAAAACAAGAGAAATACAAATGATATATTAAAAAAATTATCATTAATTTAAGTCATTAATGTGTGTATGTGTATATATATATGCATATATATATATATATATATGCATATATATATATGTATATATATATATATATATATATATATATATATATATATATATATATATATATATATATATATATATATATATATATATATATATATATATATATATATATATATATATATATATATACATATCAGGCTTATTAACAAATGCATGTCAATGCATTTTAATGCGAATGCAAATGCCATTTCCAGGAAAGCATTCAAATGCAAATGTTTTGGTTACACATTTCCAAATGCATTCAGATGTTTTGGCTTTATATTAACGATTTGTTTTATTTGGAGAAAAAACAACGGAATGTATACAGACACATTATTAATTTATTTAATAAATACAGTAGTACATTATTGTAACCACTAAGTACCACTGCATACCAGTCCCACTACATGAACATGTCTGTAGTCACACTGCTAAAAATAATTTTCTTGTTTTAAGAAAAAAAACAAGAGCATTTTTCTAGGGAGCCATGTAAAAAAATTATTTTCGTGATTTAAGAAATTGTTCCTAAAAAAAAATTCTTGGCTTAAAGGGGAACTGAAGCAATTTTGTGTTATGCCGTATATTTAAATATATATTATCTAACTATGCATTAATGGTGACAGATACCTGCTAATTTATGAGATAAACTGAAAAACTGATTTTGTTAGAGACAAAAATCGACAAAATGCATCACTGCGTATCGCCATCTTGTTGTCGAAACGAGTGGTTTGAGTCGCGTATATCTAATCAATGTAAATTTTCGATTTTTTGCGATTTATTTCGTAAATAGGCATTCTGGAGCAAAAAAAAGATATGGGTCTCTGTTATATATACAAGTGTTTACACACGTCAACAAAATAGCGTTTTTGTTCGTTCCAAATAAAAAAGTTAAAGAAATTACAACAAAACACGAAAAAAATCGTGGAAAACGCCACACTTCTCGAACACACGAGACGCTAACCAACGAGAATATGCGATAACGGAATACTGGAACTATTTTTTACTTGTTGACAAGATGGATGCATCGCTTGTTACAGTTTTACCAGATCTGCTACTAGCGATTAGTGGTTTACTAAACTTACGTAATAGTTGTCTATCTTTGGAGAAATGGAAACCACAGACGAAGAGTCTAGTTCGACAGGCCACACGGACACAACGGTTGACAGTCGTAAAGTGTCACTGAGTATGCGAGTCACGCTCCAGACTCCAGGTCGGCTTCGCCTTTGTTGACGTTGGATTCAGGAAAAATTACAACAGCGCTTTGACTGTCAACGATTCCTGACTAGGTAATGTGATGTGGTGAACCTGTGGAAATTGCGTCCCGATGTCTGCGCATGTTTACGTTGAGTCATCATGCTGCACCGAGGAAGCTACCATGCCTAGGCTAGGGCTAGGCTATGCAGCACCATGTGCCCGACCACGTTGGTGCTTCCATCACCGTACGAAGGTGAAGACGATGATTTTGTAGTGATATCCACAAACAGAGCGGTGCTAGATGTTGGTCTGCTGTCACTGCATGATTTGCGTGCCGACTCATTGATTCGCCCTATAGCTAGCAGGTCAGTAATTCAATTGTTATCGAATCATTGCCATTTTAATAATCATATTTTTTCTGCATATTTCTTTTACCTAGCCCGAGGGCGAGGTCCAAACTACAGTGGCAATGCAAGCAGGCTTTTCTCTTTATTTTGTATCTAATCTAATGAAGTGTACCGTGACTGTATTTTAATATTGTGTTTGATTTTGTGTTGAATAACATTGATGACAATAATAACATGAGGGTTTATTTAATTCATTATGTGAATATATATATATATATATATATATTCTTAAATGTTACCGTAATCATTATTGTAATAATGATTGTAATCATGACTACATTAGTAATTGTGATTGCAATAATTACTGTAATCATGATTACATTAATATTCGTACTTGTAATCACCCCTCTCTGTAGCACACCACAACACCTTGTTGTTTGGTGCAATGTAATCATTTAAATAACAATAATTAACTACTGACAGTATGTAATGTTCACAGTTTTGCAACTATTATGGTAATTATGGAATTAGTGCTATCAACTAACCCTGACAAATTATATTTCAGGCTCAGGAAAGGCAAGACAAGTAATCCCATCCTGCGATGTGGGAAGGATCTGTGATGTCTATTCTGAACCGAATTGAATTGATGGAAAGTTTAGCTATGGAGATTGACCTGACACAGGTGAGTGTGCTGATAGTCTGATATAGACAAATTGTGAGGCACCCACAGTATGCAGCAGGTCGAAAAACAACCTGGAAAACTACAAAAATTCCCACTAAAATATTAATAACTGAATGATGTGAATGCCTTCTTATCCATATCCCACTTCTGTCAACAAAAATGTTACCTGCAGCATCTTGCATGTCATTACACACAATTTCATTTATATTCAGACCAACATAAAATATATCAACAGTTTATTCACATAGAAAAACAATTTATACCAAAGAAATAAGGCTAACTAGAACGATTGAAACCAAGACTAAACATGACTAAAAACAGTGACTTCTACCACCGGGAAATACAACCTGGAACATGGATATCACAGTTACACACATCATTATTATGCCACAACATATAAAATATACTGGTAGTTTAGCTTAGGAAATAATTAATCTTTATAAAGCCAAGGCATTTTAACTGTTTCACCATCATCATCTGTACCAATGGCAATAGATTACTTGTTTTGATTGGACAGTAAATGTACACCAATCGTGTGTAACAATATTACTTGTTCTGACTGACAGTAAACGTACACCAATCATGCATACCAATACACTACTTGTTCCTACCAACAGTAAATGTACACGAATGATCTCATTCTGGAATCGGCACCATTTCACTACTTCTTCTGACAGTAAATGTACACCAATCATGTGTATCCAATATACTACTTGTTCTGACTGAATCTACTACTTGTTCCTACCGACAGCAAATGTAAACCAAGCGTCTCATTCTCTACCAAATACACTACTTGTACTGACAGTAAATGTACACCAATCGTATGTATCAATACACTACTTGTTCTGACTGATAGTACTTGCACACCAACCATCTGTTCCAATACACTACTGGCACTAAATATACACCAATACATGTACACCTAACATATTCAATTCACCTTTCACTCATCCAGGGGTAGAAATCAGCCCACTTTCCTCTGACAGACACCCCAGTGTCCGAAAGACCTTGGCTGATAGATCAGACATGAGTACAACCTGTGTCACAGTTTACGGCTGTTTGGTGTGTGGCAGGTGCAGAAAAGTGACATAAGCTTTTCTCACTGACAAACTTCTTCTCTTCTCATAGGTGTCGGAGCTGCTTGAGTCACCCTCGGTTATGTCGCTGTTATCACATAGTATGCATCATCTGCACCAATGTCTTTATTCTCACTGAATCTGATGGAAGCTTCACATAGGAGTAGTCATGATCAACGTTCATTGGTGCAATAATGTCATCCGTGACTACAGCAGTATTCGCCAAGTGTCGCACTTGAAATATCATTACCGGATCGATTTGCATTTCAGCATCAGTTGTATGTGGTGCCACAGCAGTAGTAGCAGTGATGGCACTAAAGGTGACATCTGTAAAGATATAATGTAAAGATTGACGGCATCACCCGTAGCGCTGGATGCTTCAAAACTAGTACCTGTACTTATATGAACCAATGGTGAATCCTTCATCTGAAAAGATTACACATACAGTGACTTGAAAATTTTACAAAATTCATCTTTTGCATAATAAAAATGAAACACAATGTGAGAAACTTTCTCTTGTATATATTATTTTTAGAATATAAGAGTGCCAGTGTCATATAGAATGTATAAAGTAATCAACCACAGGGAAAAGCATTTTCCCTATGGAGCCATGTTAATTCAACCAATGGGTCTTTCACTGATCTCTTAATGTTTTTAATGAATCTGTTTGGTCAGTTTGACGAATGCCACTGGTAACATAACCAAACGCATGTAACCAAAATTGTAGCATCCTAGCTCCAAAGTGCATTATATTATCTAATCAACATTGCACTGTTTTCAATGGGCCAGGGAGGTCAAAATTCTATAAGGGGTCCAAATTCCATAACAAAATATGGACCCATAGGTTCAATTTCTATGGGGTTCCTTATTTTATATCTGACACTCGATTTAGATAACATAATGCATGAATATTGTTATTGGACCAAATGCAGATCTATGTTTGTGACATCTTTATCTTATAAATGCTGCACGCACACACACATACCTGCCCACACGTATATATATGTGTATATGTATATATGTAAATATATAATTATTAGGTATACTGAAAGCATCTGCTAGATAGTATGGTGCATGGACAAAAGCCCCTCCCGACAAAAGCCCCACAGACATAAGCTTGTTTCAATTCAATTATACTGTTCATGACTGTTGCTGTAATACACAGAGACAAGATATTGTCATGAGTATACTTCAGGCATGTGGTCAATTCCATTCCGGAATTGGAACTGATCCTCAATTCCAGTTCCGGAATTGGAATTGACTTCAATTTTTTTTTATTGGAATTTTTTTTTCCAAAATTTATTTTTTGGGAATTGGAATTGATTTTGTTGGAATTATTGACTTGATACTGTTAATATTTACCCTTATATTTACTTATATTACTTTTGAAATCATATTTGTCTGCTATTAGCATGTCACCCTGAATCTGGTAACAGCCAGGAAGTTGTCAACATTACAGCATAGACACTGCCTACTCTGGTATTGAAACATTGTGACCAAGAACAATATAATCAAGCATTTGCATCAAAAAGAAATACTAAGTTACTGTAACAAGATTTAACAAGATTTTAACAAGATTGCCATCTCGAACAACAAGTTCCAGATGGCAAGTGGACAAGGAAGCCATTGGCTTATCGAGAATCCAACAATTTTCTCATCTATGTGTAACCCGCCCTTATCAGATATCTGTCAATTTTATTTTTAAACATATTCACACTACTAGCATTAACACAATCATTTGGCAGTTTGTTCCATTCATTTATCACCCTCTATGAGAAAGAGTACTTTCTCATGTCCAACCTACACTGCTCCTTAACTAATGCTGCTTTGTGTCCTCAGGTTCTACTGACTTCTTTAAGTTTGAAGAACCTATTCCTATCAACATCCTCATAACCGTTCACTATTTTAAACACTTCTATTTGGTCTCCTGGTCTCTAGTGTTGTCAAACCACATTGTAATAAGCGACTTTCGTAACTAAGGTCTCTTAATTCTGGAATCATTTTAGTTGCTCTTCGTTGTATTCTTTCTAGCTTATCTATGTCTTTTTTACGATATGGCATGCTTGAATGCAATATTCCAAATGTGGTCTAACTATTGCTTTGTACAGGGGTACAATTAGATGTTTCTCCTTATACGTGATAGTTCTCCTAATTAGCCCTAGAATTTGATTTCCTTTCGAAGCAGCAATCCCACATTGCTCTGAAACTTTCATGTCAGCATTAAATGTTACTCCTAAATCCTTTTCTTGTGTGGTTCTACCTAGTACAGCATCCCCCATTTAATATTCCTCGTCCATATTTCCATGTCCTATGTGTATACATTTACACTTCCCAAAATTTAATAACATTTGCCATTTTTCTGACCATTTAACACATTTTATCAAGATCATCCTGTAAACTTTGTTTATCTGTATCATTAGTAACCTTTCTGAATACTTTTGTGTCATCTGCAAATTTGAGTACTTTGCTAGATATGTCATCCTCCAAATCATTTATATATATTAAAAACAGTATAGGGCCTAATACTGATCCCTGTGGTACCCCACTCAAAACAGATTTCCAGTTTGAAATCTCACCATCTACTATTATTCTCTGTCTTCTGTGTGTAAGCCACTTTTCTATCCAGTTGATTACATCGTTACCTATACCATGGGCTTTTAGTTTAAGTAACAATCTTTGATGTGGCACTTGATCGAAAGCTTTCTGAAAATCTAAGTAGACAACATCCACTGGTGACCCGTCATCTACCCACTTTGTAATTTCTTCTAAAAAACATAAGAGATTGGTTAGACATGACCTTGCTTTTAGGAATCCATGTTGAGATGTATTTATTAATTTATGTTTTACGAGGAATTCCACCATGTGGTCTCTAATTAATGTTTTGAGTAATTTACATACAACTGACAGTAAAACCAAAATCAGACCATTCAGGCCTCATTTTCTTTCTCAGTGTACAAGGTTTATTTACAGAGATTGCCAATTAAGGGCACCTGGCTGCACATTCCCTTTGTGTGAGAGAGGAAGCCTGCCCCACTTGAATGCAGCCCCTTGTTTATCCAAGCCTAATGTTCAGCTGTGGCTGTAGGGTTTGCCCTTTGTAGTAATCAAAAATGTCCCCATGGAGAATACATGTTGGAGATTAGGATGTTGAAGACTCAAACTTTCAAGTAAATTGCGATCTGACTCCTAGTATATTTGCTCCCCCCCCCCCGGACATCTGCCCCTTTTTTCTATGATACTTGACAAGAGAAAATCAGTTTGCAGTTTTATCCTTATTACTACAATAACATAACATTCAATGACAAGTCAAAGTCACTTTAGCCTAATGCAATGGCCTATCCCCTGGAGTGTGTATGAGATGATCTTGTCACCAGTTGTCTTCCAGGTATCATTGATAGTCAGATCAGTGGTGGAAGATGGGTTCTTGGGGTGATGCTTCCACAAACAGTGGTGGACAGTAACGAGTCAGAGATCAGCTGGTTTGGAGTGCCCCTGGTATTAGCTGCCTTAGTTTTCAGGTCCTTACCGACCTTGGCAGCTTCTGTCTGTGCCGTGTCACCATCATGGTTGCAGGCAGTCTTGTTGATCACATTCTGGATCTGGAGATCAGATCAGTGACCACAGCACCCTTGCATGATCAGGATCGACACTGGCTTCACTCCCATTGAAGAGTAATCTTGTTGGTCCCCCTTCTTGGTGTAGGAATGACACTCAAAACATAACTTCTGACCTCCTCAGATGCTAGTAGTAATTTCCATGGTGAAGTTATAAGTGAATTCTGACAATTCTGGCTTGTGCATCCAGTTTTATAGGAAAATGGAGTCACTCCAACTCTCCATGGTAAATGCAATTCAAAAGAAACCTTGTTGAGATGGCTTCTTTCAAATATCCTCAATTGTCCTAACATGTCCAGGTCCTAATGTCACTGGCGTCTTCCACAATTGCAATAAAGATAATCCTTTGATTACAGGATCATCTCCAACAACATAAAGTAATTTAATTGGCTGATCTGGCACAAAGAACATTAATTGCAATTAGGGTAATATATATCTTGAATTCATGTTCAGAAATAAAAAAATAAGTTAAAAAAACATTTCTTAAAAACTTACAAATAATCCAGAAGCTACGGACAGGGGGCAAATGTCCAGATTTTTAATAAGGCAAGGGGCTAATGTCTGGGGGGCAAGTGACAAAGGGGCAAATGTCCGGGAGGGGGGCAAATGACCTGGACCCAATATAAACAGGGGAAACTGTTCAAAACTCAGATTAATGACCCAACTGTCCAGGGGTGTCCAAAATCCAGGAGAGGTGTCGCAGCAGAAAGTACATATGAAATGGCTGGATGCCATTTTAAAGTTTTTTATGGCAAACCTGGTGTGTGTGTGTGTGTGTGTGTGTGTGTGTGTGTGTGTGTGTGTGTGTGTGTGTGGGGGGGGGTGGTGGTGGTGGTGGTGTGTGTGTGTGCGCGCTTGTGCTTTTAACGAACAATAATTTTGTAATATCTAATTAAATATGATTGTGACAAATAAAACTGTGTTAAAACGAATTGGATTTGAATTTTTCTTTAGCCTAGGATTTTAACAGTTGGAATTGATTTTTTTGCAAGGTGGAATTAGAAATAATTTTTTGGAATTGACAAAACAGAATTGACCCCATGCCTGATATACTTCCTTCATATGTATAGCTTGTACTAATACTATTGTGGGTTGCCGACAGTTGCCCCCTCCCCCCACGATATTCATTAGTGTTATCAGTCGACTCGGAATAAAATGTAATTAATACATCTCTTTATGAACTTCCGGTTATTACATGTGGGGTTTAATCTGATCAATAAAGCAAATTAATTTTATATAATTTTGCCTTATTGTCAAGTCACAAGAATTCAGACAGAAATTGTAAAGTGTCATTATAGAAAGCAGACATGTAATCTGACAGTGTTCAACTGGGTAGATGACGATGCCTTAGTTAGTTTCCTTTCCAGCTAGACATTGCATGGGTGAAATGCATTTTACTTAAATATTTAAATACTTTTAAAAAGTTTTTGTAACTGCATTTGCACTTAATCACAAGGAAAGTATTTGTATATTTAAATATTTCCATAAAGAATTTGAAATGTAAACAGTAGACTTGTGTTGCACTATAGTCTATACTGTCTTTTGGTCGTGTTTCTCCCATGCATCTAACCCCCCCAGGCTTAGCCTTACGCTTGCTCTCTAGGCATTTAGAACACAGCAGTATGAGACTTATTATGACTGTCAATAAATAATATCAAATTATTTTCTTGAATTTTGCCTAGTACATACGCCATGGCCCATGTTATAAGGCTGCAGTATATCCTGTAGCACTTACTGAGTTATTGTTATTGTTTTGAATACGGCCACGTATTGACGGTACGTCTGATTACGTCGAAAATAAATCAGCGGATAGGAAAATACTCGTAATTATATCAAACTATTAACACTTACTCGCACTTTATTGTATTCATACATTTCGATTTACTGTGGGTCATATATATGCTGACATTGAAACACAGCTGTGCTTATTGGGGTGGAACTATATTGTAATCGTAATGATAACTCACAATGGTAACGGTAATCCAATTTACTAACCTGGTTTCGGCTTGTCGCTTCCTGCGCATTGCTCTGCCCTTTGATATCTGACGTTTCCTTGTCGCAGAATAGTCTGTAGATGCATGGTCATATGCGGAAAAAAAGATCGAAGATGGAACGGTGTCTTTGACCAAGAATGACATCTTGATGCTCACCATCTGTCCATGGTTCCATGCTCATCACATAGTCTTTTGTCTTGTAATCTGCATCGGAAAAGTGGTCACTCGCAGAGCCTGCGGCTGGCGGACACGGCAATTTTCGCATTTGCAACCACCTTTTCCTCTGCAAATTCTTCCTCGGAAGTCGATCAAAAGTTTTTTCCTTGCATTTGTAGTACTAGTTGATATATCCAGGAGCCATCCAGTGCACACCAGTTTTCTTTTCATTCGATTTTCCATGCGTTTCGGCCGTTTTTCCGAGAGGTTTTTACTGTGTGAACGCCGTTCCAGGAGCTCGTACTCAAACCACTCTGCCGCTGAGCCCCCTGCAGAGCAATATGGTGCCGCCCAGTGAAGATAATGGCAAAGTTAAAAAGGATATTACAAAATTACTGTGGCGTTGCGCCCATCATATAAGGGTGATATATACTGTAAATGGTATGTTATTATGTTTGGGCTATGGTTGTTCGAGTGCTTAACCCCCCCTTTAAGAAAATTGTTTCTAATACCAAGAAAAAGCTATATAAATATTTTCTTATTTATCCAAGAAAATTTTTTTTATCTAAGAAATGTTTTTCTGAAATAAGAAAAGCATTTTCTTAAATAAAAAAGCAAGAAAATTTTTCTTAAATTGTTTTCTAGGGAGCCACACAAGAAAATTTGTAAATCAAGAAATGTTTTCTTAAATTTAATAAGAAAATATTTCTTGTAGTCATTTCTGATGTTTCACATTAGTAAGAATATTTTTCTGAAAACAAGAAAAACCTTCTGAAAGACTTTTGGAATAAGGAACATTTTCTTATTTAAATATTTTTCTTATAAAAAGAAAAAACTACTGATCACTGCATTTCAGCGATCATTTCTGAAAATAAGACAATTTTCTTACCACAAAATGCAAATTGTGATGAAGAGTATCAATTATTAAGGAATATACATACTACTGTGAAATGACAAAAGGGAGCGATATTTTTGCCATTACCATGATGGAACTATCACAATGATGAGACCAAAAACAATGTTTTAACAAAATAAAACTTTTTAGATGACAGATTTACTACAGATGACAGTTGGGTTATTCCATTTCAAATCAACCAGTTTTCAGGAAATTAAAAAAGGTGATGTCTCAGAATGTCCTAACATTTGAACCAATTAGCAAATTGTTATATCTGAGCAACATTGCAGAAAAACTAAGCTAAGGGGTAAACGCACCCGTTATATGAATACATTTTCAGGTGCCTCTAACTACAGAAGTTAAATTTTCTGAATGTCTAAACATTCGTATGTGCATCACAAAATTAAAGAATGATAATGAGAAGGGTAATGTATGTACAGAGTGTACAAAAATAAAAATTTTATTTCTAAGAGTGATTTTAGCATGTGCGCACGCACACACACACACCACACACACACACACACACACACACACACACACACACACACACACACACACACACACACACACACACACACACACACACTGGAATTTAAAATAATTATTACTCAAAGTAATTGGCACCTTATGCTCCAGCAGGAACATAGAGGAGTGAGTGAGTATTTAATATTTCACCAAATGCTTCATTCATTAAATTCAATTATATAAGTAAGTTAATAATATGATATGGTAGTTTGTGTTACCTGCTTTCTAATAGTACTGGTATATCACATTAAAACAAAAAATACCTACTGCAACTACCTAGGCACAATGATTAGTATGAAAGGCAGCATCAGAAGAAATTCCAGTCAGTATGGCTACAGCGAGAAGCATTACAAGTGACATATGATAACATATGGAACTTAGATGATGACATAAGTATTAGCTTGAAGAAGAGATTTGTGTTCTCCCTTGTCTGGGGCAATGCTCAGTGTGGCAGTGAGTGAGACACAGTTGAGGTTAAGGAAGAAGATGGTCTGCTGTGTTATATTTAGAGAAGAAAGCTGACCAAGTATGGCCATTTGAAAAGAAGTCCAGATATGATGATTCTTACCAGCATGGAAGGAGAACTACCAGGGAAAAAATGGGCTGGATTTGCAACATCAAACATTGGACAGGTGGTGGTCATGAAACAGATAGAAAGATTGCAAGGAGACACCAAAGGCCTAACTGATGTTGTGGCTGCACAAGAGAGATAGACTTGGGCATAACATTACTTTAGTAGAAATTTGTAGTTTGTATGAATATGTCTGACACCATGTATGTTTTTTTATTGTATACCTAGAATGACACATAGGAGGGAACACATAATTATGTGACAATGATGTCATAGTTGGTTCCTATAACATATGGCAGTAAAATTCTATCCCAACATGCAAAGCATGGTTAAAATGTATATTTGACACCATGGAATTGTCCACCTCTAGGACAGGTGTATTTCTAATTGATAGTAATGATAACTGGTCTGTGATACATGATAGGGATGTTTAATAGACAGACTGAACATTGTCTTTCTACAATGTTTCACTTATTACATCAGTTGAAAAATCAATGTAAGTGCATTTATAAAGCATCATTAGCACCATTAATTATGGCATCATTAATCAAAGACACTTTTTTATGTGCAGTCTGTGTCGAATGGCAAGTCAACACCAAGCAAGACACGGGCACATACACCGACAGTAAGTAAGCTCTTCATCCTTTGTATTGTTTTGTGTTTCTTCTTTGAAAAGTCTGTGTGGTTGATGATCCACCTCTAGGACTACCTATCTGCAACTGATGACTTTTGCAACTTAAATTAGTTAACATCAACTTTCCTTAAGGTATGCACCTAACCCGAAATCAAAGTAATGAAACCTTAAATCGTTTTCAAATTTCTGTTTCCCCAGGTATTTGTTAAGATACAGGCAAACATGAGGCTAGTATGTTCAGGCATTATATTAATACATTAATTGAGTTTTCGAACCAATCTGTTTATATCGTATAGTTTTTGATTCTTATTACTTTTTGTTTACTGTTGACATTTTATGGATGTATAGTTTCAATCAACAGTTTAACCTATTTTTAGTTTCATTTTATGATGCACTTGTGAAGACCGATGTGCAGTTAGCTTGATTTCAGGGTAGGTACTAGTGTTGGAAATTTGTAAAATTTTCACAATCGATCATTGGTTTATGTAACCGATCGATGATAGATCAATTATCGATCATAGAAGGTAATCAATATATTTGATAAATATAGCTGTTTCTGTTTGTATTTCTGTAATAATATGTATAAATGAAAGATTTGTTTTTTGTTTTATTTATTTGCGGTTTCACCATGTCGAATAAGCTAATATTCCAGCCTAAAGTGTTCTTTTGAACACAGAAAACAGCCTTATTCAAAGCAATCTAACTAAAACTAAATTCTGTGATGGCGCCGTGCAGATGGTAGGTAAAGGCCACCAAGCATTTAGTATGCTGGAGTCGTAGCAACAGGGTGGACTTCGTCAAGTCCGGGTGTGGGAAGTCCTGGGTTGAGGTTCAGGCGGATAGTGTGGGATGCATGAAGATGAAGGAACTGAGGCAGCTCGTTGTGGCAATGGTGGGAAGGGAAGAGGTGGGTTGTGTCAGTGGTTCCGGTGGGGGGACAGGGGATAATAAAGTGGGGGAAGGTGATGAGAGAGATGCTAGGGAGAGCTGACCTCAGCCTGGGAGGAGGCTGAGAGGAGGTAAGGTGACAGGACGTAAGGAGACGGGACAAAAGGAGATGGGATGGAATGAAATGGGAGGAACTGAAACTGGAGCAAAGGAGACGGGAGGGAAGGAGACAGGAGCGAGGAAAACGGGAGGGAAGGCGACATGAGCAAAGGAGATGGGAGGGAAAGTAATGGGAACGAGGGAGACGGGAGAGAAGGTGAAATGAACGAAGGCATCAGGAGAGAAGGCGACATGAGTTCAAGATAGCCAGGAGACGGGAGGGAAGGAGACGGGAGCAAGGAAAACGGG